>WHVE01000270.1:0-156356 GCA_015178995.1 Trichophaea hybrida
CAGAAAAAACCCAACAAATCGTGCTGAAGACAGAAAATCTTGATCAAAGAATACAGAAGGGATTGGTGGTAGCGTTTGCGGAAGTAGTCAACCGAGAAGCAGATGAAACTAGTCCAGAGGAGTTATGGAACTGGATTCAAAGGATATGCAAGGACTGCCCGTATGACAGCAGCGAAGGACTGTGTGCCAACACCACGAAAATCGTCAGCGAAGAAACTTCGAAGAAACTTCAACTGATAAAGGATCATCACGATACACCGGCAGCAGGACATCCAGGATGAGCAAAATCCTTCGAACTCCTCAAAAGAAGTCATCAATGGCCAGGTATGAGGAAGGACGTGGACAGATATATGCGAAACTGCTACGTATGTCAACGCAGCAAAGCAACTCACCAGACAATCCACGGATGACTCTAACCACTGGATATACCGCAACAACCGTGGAAGGATCTGAGTATGGATTTCGTGGTGGGACTACCGGAGAGCAAGGGGTACAATGCCATATGGGTAGTGGTTGATAGGTTGTCAAAAATGAAACATTTAGTACCATGTCGGGACGATACAGACGGCAAGAAGCTGGGCGAGATGTTTATACGAGAGGTGTTCAAGTTGCATGGCTTACCAGACACCATAGTATCGGACAGAGGACCCCAATTCACGTCAGAGTTCTGGAGACATGTTTGTGAAAGACTCGGAATCGAACGAAGGCTGACAACCGCATTGAATCTGCAGACAGATGGACAAACAGAACGAATGAACGCCATTATGGAATAGTACCTCAGGGCCTTCGTCAATTATCAACAGAACGACCGGACACAGAGGCTACCAATGGCAGAATTCGCATCAAACAATCACGCTTCGGAAACAACAGGATGCTCACCATTTTTTGGCAATTACGGGTTTCACCCAAGAATGACCTTTAGTCAACATCCGATTCAGAATGGAAACGATATCAGGGAAGTGAATGCAAACACCCTCTCCCACAAAATGAACGATAACTTCCAACAGATGAAGGCTGAAATGACTCGAGCGCAAGATATCCAGGCGGAACAAGCGGACAAGCATCGATGGGAGGGAGTGCAGATGATGGTTGGGGATTGAGTCTGGATGGACGCAAGGAACATTACAATACAACGACCCAGCAAGAAACTTGACTGGGAACCCCTGGGACCCAACAAGATTACGGAGGCCATCAGTTCATGGGCCTATCGGTTACAGTTACCCAAGGATCTTCATATTCATCCAGTACAACCAATTTCCCGCTTGATCAAGATATCGGAAGATCCCTTGCCAGGGCAAATCGAATCCGCACCACCTGCAGTTATTGTAGACAAAGAAGAAGAATACGAAGTGGAACGCATCGACGACTCGAGGATGTTTCAACGTCAACTGCAGTACCTAGTCAAGTGCAAAGGCTATGATGAACAAAGCTGGGAACCGGCAATCAATGTGGACGGACTTCAAGCAATCGATGTATTCCACAAAGAACAACCTGGCAAACCCGGATCAATAGCCTTGTAGGAACTCGACCTGTGGAAGGGGGAGCTACTGTCACGGTTGTGTCGAGTGAGGATCGAGGGAGGAAAATGGATGGATGATTGGGATACAGGAATACAAAGGAAATCAGGTTTCGTTGGTTGGAATCAGGTTTCGTTGGAAAGAATCAGGTTTCGTTGGTTGGAGTCAGGTTTCGTTGGTTGCGTTGTAAATATGGCGTGATGGTCATGGCGTAGGCTGCGGACTGAAAGGGTTGCATACATAGTCGGGTGGAGTTAGGATGTATTTCGGAACGAGTGAGCAAAGATGACAACGGTCGCGTTAACTGAATATAAGGATGCTGAATTTACGGAGGATAGGTTTGTTCTTCACTCGTTCTCTAGTCTACAAAACAATCAATAGCTTCGGCACCAACCTCTGTTCACTTCTGTGATTCCGGATTTCGAGTCTCTAGTTTGTTACGCAGTACCCGCGATCACTGTACCCCCCGTTTGGATTTTATCACCCCTATAACTCCGAGCCTTGAACCTTGACACCGCGATCGTGTATACGTATGTGCAGCGTCACGCCACTTCGAGGCTCAAAAGGTTTCAATTTAAGCTCCCGATGTGCCCCAGACCTGCGTACGTCCTTGGTGCTTCTTGGTTTTTTTCCCGATGGATGCTCAATGCTCCTGAGATCCCAGGTGCTTCTCAGATGCTCAATACTCCTGAAATCCAGGTGCTCCTGAGTTGCTCAATACTCCTGAGATCCCAGGTGCTCTTGAGATGCTCAACGCTTCTGAGATTCCAGGTGCTCCTGCGATGTTCAATGCTTCTGAGATTCCAGGTGCTCCTAGATGCTCAACTGTTGTGTGATCCCAGGTACTCCTGCGATGCTTGGTGCTCCTGAAATGCTCAGCCTTTGATGGCGCTCCCAAATTCACATTTGTACAGGCTTTTAATGAGGGTCAAATCTTAATTCTATTGATATCTACCATATATACAGTGTTGGACGAAAACAAGGGAGATGAGAGACAAATTTCAACTGGGCTTGGAGAGAAAAGATGTTATGATGGGCAAGCAGACATCCTGAAGCCAAGTCGAGGACTTGATTTGGATAGGGAGAAGAGACTGCGTATACAGTACTTGGCAGCAAGTGTATGAGAAGGATTCAGAAGGGTAAGTCAGTAGCTGCAGCCGGCTGCACCGAGTGAGGGCCAGGTACAGTGTGAGTGTAATTGATGCATGAGGGGAGAGTTGGTAGGTGCACCTGGCTGCAGAAAGTGAGGGCCAGGTAGAGTGCAAGTATAATGGATGCATGAAGAGAGAGTTGGTAGGTGCAGCTGGCTGAAGAGAGTGAGGGCCAGGTGGAGTGCGAGTGTAATTGATATATGAAGGAACAGTTGGTAGGTGCATCTGGCTGCAGAAAGCGAGGGCCAGGTGGAGTGTGAGTGTAATTGATGCAGGAAGGGAGAGTTGGTAGGTGTAGCTGGCTGAAGAGAGCGAGGGCCAGGTGGAGTGTGAGTGTAATTGATGCATGAAGGGAAAGTTGGTAGGTGCACCTGGCTGCAGAAAGCGGAGTGCATGTGTAATTGATGCATGCAGGGAGAGTTGGTAGGTGCAGTAGACGGTAGAGAGCGAGGGCCAGATGGAGTGTGAGTGTGATTGATGCATGAAGGGAGAGTTAGCAGGTGCAGCTGACTGCAGAGAGCGAGGGCCAGGTGGAGTGCAAGTGTAATTGTTGCATGAAGGGAAAGTTGGTAGGTGCAGCTGGCTGCAGAGAGCAAGGGCCAGACAGAGTGCAAGTATAGACAGAGTGGAAGTGTAGACAGAGTGCAAGCGTAGACAGAGTGCGAGTATAGATAGAGTGCGGGTGTAATTGATGCCAGACCTGGCTTGTGAGATGTTATTCCACAATGACAAAGCTGAGTACAGGAGGTAACTTGGATACAGTGCCGTCTGTCTGTGCAGCGGGCTTGAGAGGCAACCACTACCCAGTATGTGAATGCGATTGATTGAGTGAGTGCAAATGAAAGCTGACTTGACTGGCAATCTGCAGAGAAGGCAATTAACTCTGGTATTGCCAGATGTAACTGGAAGGAACGATGGATATGATGGATGAGAGCTGAGGAGCTGCAGGAAGACCAGAGATAGAAGAAAGAGCTGAGAGCTTGGATTCATATGTGGAAAACCAGGTCTTGAAGTGGTAGGTTGCATCCGTCAACTTGTATAATCTCCTTGGCAAGCTTTGTTCTCTAACCCAAACTGGCAGGTCGAATTCAAATCAGAGGTGCAATTTCAGCCAACCAAGCCATATAAGGGTTAGCCTAGTCACTATCGAACAGAGTAGACGAAAATACGAATGCAATCTACTGCACCATGTTCTAGTTTCTCGCATACCCATCCGAACTCTCAGGTCCATTTCTATCTCCTTGCAGCTCTCAAACTCTCCTTCATCATCTTTTTCTTTCCTTCTCATTCCCTCTCTCAACCTCATCACATCCAGGTTTTCTAGAGTCAGGTTCTCCCCCTGAGCATCGCCAGTCATCAAGTGGTTAACATCATGAGCCAGCTGTCATCTGTCCTTGCTCGATCGATCACTCTTGTACACTGTGGAACTCATATTTGTAGCTGGCTTCAGGAACCAACTCCTCTCATAGCAATGGTAAGTCCTCCACTCAGCATTGCAATCGTGGGATAACATCTTTCAAGTCACAGGTGTTGCACCAATTCCACTTACACTCTGTCAGGCCCTCACTCACCTGGCCTCGCTCTCAACAGGCGACTGCAGCTATCCACTCCCTCCCTTCCATACAAGCACTGTATGTGAAATCGAGCACTGTACGTACAGCCTCTGCTCACTACCCAAGTCCAGTCCTCTACTTGGCTGTGTGATTGTTTGTTAACATCTCCCAAGCCAGATCTCGCACCAATTATTTGCATTGTGTTTCACCCTCACTTGCAGTAACCGCTGCAGAGACCATCTCTCTCACAATCACTCGTGCTCGGCAACCTCAATCCCACTCAATATCCATTTCGTCCATCTCTCTTTAAACACCCTTCAAGGCCACTTGTGATCGATCATGCCCATCTCACTCCTATTTTACTGGTGGTCCATGTTGTAAATCTTTCCAAGCCAGCTGGGAATCCATTTCGTCATATCCCTCCAAGCCAACTGATGATCTATATTGTCATCTTGCACCCAGCCAGCTGGAAGTCCGCCCTCTCTCCCCAAGCCTCTTTTATGTTGCCCAGCGTATCTGTCCAAGTGTGTTTATAGTGCAGATAATTGGATATCAATAGAAACTGCAATTTTAAGCACATATGTTCCAATACTAGTGCCACTCTAGCATGTTGGTGGTTGCGCTCAAGCACAAACATGTTTTTCATGAACTCTAGAATCATACACTGACGCACCTGGAGGCTTCCAATCCTTTTAACCGGTACTCCTAGAGAATACAGAACCATGCACTGGCGCTTCAGGAGGTTACCGAACATTACCCCAGTGCTCCTGGAGGCTGCAGAACCTTGCACTGGTGCTCCTGCAGGCTCCCACAGGCTCTGCAAAGTACATCAATCAAACTTAAACTCCGCAACCTCTGGAGGGCCCCGGAGCTTCCGGGACCACACAATTCACTTTGCTGATGTTGCTGTGGTGGTGCCGGTGTTCTGGGCGACTCCTTCACTCCCTTAGCTCCCCCCTCCATCTTCTGTTCTGTCTTCGGTCTCTTGGGGGTGTTTTCCGCTGCCTTGCTTGCCCAGGCTTTTGGTGGTGCGATTAGGGTGGGTTTCACATTTCCCTTGAGCTGAACCATTCCTGGTACAGCTGGTGGTGCTGGTGCCTGTGTCTTTGCTGCTGAGTTTCCGAGTGCCACTGGCTCTTGCTCCATTCCTCCAGGTGCAATTGTTGGGGCATGTTTTGAATCCTCCAAGCCCTGTCCGTCAATTTCCATTTCCAAGGCCTTCTTCATCTGTTCTTGCACCCGGACCTTCTGATCTTCGTTTGTTTCGATATCCATGTCTGTGATTCCTAGGGCCTTTTTTACTTCCCTGCGAACCATCTTTCTCTCTTTCCCCACCTTTTCTTTCCTTTCGTCCATCTCTTTCTGCTTTGCTTCGAAAAAATTGCACATCCTGCTGCAAAGCATCTCTGCCATCTGATTCATTTTCTTCTCATTTGGCGTTTCGTCTTCTTTCTTAATCATTTTGCAGAACGCAAGGATTTGGTTGAGCTTGCCATCAATTCCCTGGATCTGTTCTTTCGTTTCAATGTACCTGGCATCCATCGCCATCTTTGAGCTTGACATCACTAGCCTATGCTCGTTGGCTTGGGTTTCAGCCTCTTCTCTTCCTGCTGCCCACTCTTTGAATGCTGTCCAATGACCTTTCTCCTCCTGTGCCAATTGGATTTCCTTCTCTTGCCATGTTCAAATATTGTCAACTGTGCTGATCAATTCTTCGATCATCTCTTTCTGTCCGTGATTGGACTAATCTTCCCACTGATTGGGCCAATTGGGGTCTGCTCTCGACTTGTGTGGCGTGGTGGGGAACCTTATTGGTTGCCTTGGCTTGACACTTGCCTTTCTCTCATGGGCTAGCGTGGTTGGTGACTTCATTTCTTCGTCACTTTCGTTTTCATCGGTTTCCGTGTCCCAATCGTCACCCTCTATGTTCCTATTTTTCATGGTCAAATCTATTCCTGCTTCCAGCTGGGTTTCTACCAGTGTGCTGGAGGACGAGGCTTGCTGCAATCGTTGTACTAGGGTGCTCCCAGCTTGCCCCGAGTAGGCTCTGAGGTTTCCCATCGGAGTGCCGGGAATTTCGAGACAAGGCTTCTGCCTGGGAGTGCTTTCGATAGAGAAGAGAGGAGAGAGGTTGGTCTCTGACTCCGACATTTCCTGATCGTCAACTTTTTCCCTCTCTCCTGCCATTCTCACTGTGGATGGTTCTAGGTGGATTCCCATGTAATCCATGTAGGAACTTGGCATCGTTCCTGGCATGCTGGGCATGTCGTAGATGTGTCTCGTATCTCCATGTTTACTGCCTTGGAACAGATTTTCGTAGTTGTTGGTCTGGCTGTTGATCTGGCTGTCCTGAGAGGGCATGCTTGCACTGATAATGTGTACGTTGGGGGGAATTGGGAGATTCGTAACTTCATCTCTATCGTAGAGTTGATAAGTGGGGACATGAGTAGGAAAGAACCTGTAATCAGTAGATACTTGCGAGGCCTGGGAGGCATCAGCGTTCCCAGGAAGACACCTGTTTTTGGTGCTTTTAAAGACTATTCTAGCAGAATAGCTGAACTCCGAAGCCTAAGAGTTCTGAAGATAATCAATTTGATTGGATGAAAGGTGGCTTGGCGAAACCAAGCGGAGGTGTATGTGTGTAAAAGGTGTGTACCAGCGAGATGGTATAGAAGATGTGTGAGACCCTCGATGGGACAGATGTACTTCCTGACGCTAGTATGCACATGAATCCGTCTCGAGACAACTCAAAGCATTCGCCGAGGCGCACTTTTGCATATTAATATTAACCAGCGGGGTTCTATCTATAAATCTCTGGTTGCGCCCGTGGTTGTTTGAGGGGTGCTAAAGCCGCGCTCACCGTGGGGTATTTCTCCGTTGTCATCGTAGTAATCTTTGGTAGTCTCATCGGGCTCCGAGATAGGCTCATCATTTTGCCATTTTTCTCCCCCGCCTCCCAATTGTCGTCGGCGGAATTGCAGTTATCGGACATGTCGTAGTTAGCATTGAGCATTAACACTCGACAAAGCGGAACGAAGTTTTGAATGGTAGGCTCGTGCCTTAGCTTAATATCACGTCCGAGAAACTTTGTTGATCGATCCGTAACTGAAGTCAAACCGAGTAGCCCTACCTACTCGTCAATTTATAAATTATCGAGCCAGTGCTAAAGGTTACCCTACGATTTTGTATATGAAAACCCTAACCCTGACTCGATAATTTAGAAATTGACGAGTAACCCTTGTTGAGGAAACCCGTTCTGGCCATTGCAATACCGTACCGAGGAAGATGATTGATATCATGATGTAGCTATCACGATAGAGAGCAATTCTGCTTCAGATTGAAGCTGCTAAGCTAGAAACTTGCGAGTGGTTGGAGGGTATATGGATGTAATAGGTAGTAATGCTATTCATGAGCTATTGATGATGGTTTTTGACGAGTATTTGAACTTCATAACGTAGTTCGTCTTACACCAGTTGAAGCCTGGGGCGAATATTTCACTTTACTAACAAATACCCACGTTACTCGCTTGTAGGCATCTAGAATGAGTGACGGCACACTGATCCCTCGTGGATGCTAGACCATCTCATCTGATATCCTCGTAATACATCAAAATTAATTAGCACCGTAGTCAGCGTTGATAAATATACAATTTAGCGTGCATATGTTCACTGTTAATACAGGCGTGCATGTCAATCATACATACTAAGCCATTGCCATTTACCCTGGGATCGGAGCTCAAGGTGTCTTGCTGCTGCACGTCGGTAGGAGAAAAATGGATGGGCCGTTCACCAACTGTAAATTCGTCCAATCGTGATGATTAATAACTACATTACAATACAGTATGAGAATGGGCGACTAATCGATAGAGATTACAAGAGAGCACCGATTGCGATCATGGCGTTTACAGCCTCTCAAATTTCGTATGCAGCTGCACTCAATCGAGCCTACAATATACCAGACTTCTATATGATAGTTATGTAGGTTGGTGCAAAAGGATACCGGATTTTCCCTCGGCCTACAAAAATTGCATATGAGGTTGGGGATGGGCCGATGTACATTTCAACTGGAAAAACTAAGGGAGGCTGAGTGCAATATAGCAACGCAATCCAGCAATGGACATTTGGGAATCTTCTGAACAGAGACATAGGAGTGAGGTGGTATGAAATCTCTGAAAATTCGGGGGATACCAAAGGGAGCATAATGCACATGGTCAATGGTGGTGGAGATGAATGGGAGCTTGCGTAACTGTTAGTATGCATATGTTCTGGAATTTCTTTTAACAAATTAATTTCCCTGTTATTGCGAGAAACGGTTGATAAGGATCTTATTTGTTTAGTGGGTAATTAATCAATATCGGTAGGGGGAAGAGCGTAGGGGCAGGACTATTTGTGGGTGTCTTTTTTTCTTGCTTGCTTCAATTCATTTAATGTTTATGGCCATTCAGTACATCTGATTTATGTGCAACGTGACATGCAAAACAATGTCCGTCACAGTTACTCGCCCAAGGTACAAGGAAAACGTACAGTACGTTTTATCAAAAAGACGAACTTTTTATGAATTTTTATTTGAATTATATATTTAAGAGTAAGAAAATTCAAGTTCAGATTGGATCAACCAAAACACAGAGAACTTCCTGACCCCTTCCGTCTCATTCCCAAAGCACAGTCCTTAGACCCTTATCTCGAGTTTCACCAGGTCACATAAAAATGGCTGCGACTGCAGCTTGATAGGTTCCAGTGACATCCAATCTAATCTAATCCAGCCTAATTTAGGATTCTGCCAATCCCTTTAAAGGTAAAGTAGACTCAATACTGTATTCACTCGAATAAGAGGCACACCCTCGATTGGGTTACACCATAAAATTACCATATATGGTAAAAAACATTCAGAATTAAAAAGAGCAAGTTTTTTTTTAATTTTTGTATTAAGCAAGGGTCCTGCCCGATAGAGAACGCTAACCTAACTCTTATTCGAGTGAATACGGTATTTGTACCTACTTCAACCAATAAGCTCGCAAATCCTGCGCTGAGCTTTGAATGGAGAAGTGTAGCATCATTGTCGACTTTAACGCAGGGGGAAAATAGACAGTGTTTCCTCTTAGTTTCCCGCAAGCAGTGATTTGAGCTTATCTCTCACGGAAAATTTGGGAGGCATATTCTAGTAGAATCGGATTAATTCTTATTATTTTCTCTCATACTCACTAAGTACATACATAAGTACTTAAGTAGTTTCCATTTGGCGTGGAGTGGAGTCAGTAAATCTACAGCAGCAAAAAATAATTATCATACCGCCCGTGAGCGTCCGAACTTCGACACCTATTCTACACGTTCCCACATCAACCCCCACCAACGAAGAATACTCCGGTGCTCCTCATATCGAGCCCCGTAATCCCGATACCGTCTTGTATCGACCTTTCTCCTGTTGTGGTGGATATAGGTTTAATACGTCCAAAGCCACAAAACCACGCACAATTGCAGCATGGAGGATGGTTTACTTCTGGTGGAACTGCGATTGCCTCAACTGCTGGGCTTATATGTTGAAACGCAATACGGGGGTTTGACAGTGGACCTAGAGGGGTTTCACTAGGGGAAAACATGTTAACATACTACACATTCCCCGGGACTTACGCATCCGTCGAGGTGCAATTAGAGTAGCCTATAGCTAGGGATTTATGCTTGAGATTTCATTGGTGGTAGATGAGAGCGCGGGTTGTCATAAGTGCTGTCTTCTACTCTTGGCGGGATGAACCTTTAAATCTTTATAAATTAACTTCGTTGGTGGGGAAGATAGTCGAGGAACGATGGGAAACACCCCTGAGAATACTTCTTCTTCACAGAGATGAAGCATCGTAGAATGAACTCTATTACCGTCGGTATGGTTATACTATTGGTATAGTGTTAGGGAAAGAAACGCAGGATCTTATCTGTATCGGCTATAGCTGTTAGCTTGGCTGATAATTACTTAAGTAGCGAATGTTTCATACAGGTAAAGAGATACTAGATAAAGTAAGCATCATATTTTTATTTATAAGAGGGAGTCCTACGAATATACTTCTCAAACGTTAAAACCACCGCGTGTTCTTGGGATGGGGAATCGAACTAAGAAATAAGTACTCGGTACAAGCAAAACGTGCTAAGATGCTAAAAAGGTAGAAAAGAGTTGAGCGCACTTTTGCTAGTTATCCTGTACGCTCAAGGTAGTATAATACATTAATAAATTACATTTTTACAAAACAAGTAACTCTTCACACAATCCCTCGCAACCTCGACTCAAACTCCATCTCCAACCTTTCTTGCGCATACGGTCCTTCTCGAATCTCTCCCATCATGTCTGTTCCTGGTGGGAAATCGTGCTCGAAGATAGGTTCCCCTGCACCTCTCATATTCGCAAGCACCGACTGACGGAAATGCCACCTGAGAAGTTGGTCCGCCACACAGTGCGGGTTTGCAGGATCGCGACACACAGGATCGAGAATCCGACCATCCAAGCCCAGGATATCGTCATCAAACACCACAATCTTGTAGTTATCCTACTTTGAATTAAAATGAGAAATAAATTCACTCAGTATACTCACATCCGGATTCACCGAAATAAGGTATTGATCAAATAGACTGTGGATATCCTCTCGAAGGATAAACCCATTTTGCAGCGAGTTGATCTTTGAGACAGCATCAGTGTTGTCCATGTCTGTAATCCAACGGCCATAATTGAACTGAATCCAAAGGCTTTCTTGCTGAAGTGGAAATATATGTGTCGCTTCAAAAAGCGTCCAGTTCCCACGATAAGCTCTGCTATTCACGAGGCCTGAAATGACACATTTCCCATCGCGAGAACGGATCCCATCACGAAAGGCATCTTCCCGGCCTGACACATTGTGCGAGATGAGGCGATGCGCCCAAGGCTCATTGCTGACCTCAATAGGACCTGTTCAAAGTTAGCTAGCGATTGAAGCTCCCGCCAAGTGAGCGCCTACTTTCGCAATAAAAATCATACTCTCCTGGTTGCAACGGGTTGTTAGTTATCGTTACGACATGACCTGAGGCTCTTTCTTGAACGCGTAGAGGAGCCTCCGTGATGAGTAGGACCCAGAGCATCTCGAGAAAATTCGATTCCGTGACCGACCCATTCTGGATGAGTCCGCCCAAAGCGACGCCGGGCTTTGAAGCATCGTAAAAGTGCACGTTGCGGCCAAGAGAACGATCGATAGGCATTGAGTGAACTCCGTCTGTGTTGTCGCTGCTTCTCGAATGGTGGGGTTGAAGACCAAGTCTGGGATACACCCCTACTAATAACATTCCAAGGAGTGCCAAGCCTTCGCACAATTTAGTGTTGAGCCCTTTTCGAACCTCCAGCTTCAACTTCAATCAACCTACCCATCATCAACCACGGCCGAACACGCACATGCCTTGCAAGTACACATACACCCTGCGGCGAACTGTTTGACTCCATAACCCCATTCCTTCTTCCTCCTTTCTCTCTTCTATTGTGTCTCTGGTGGTCGTACGCTAAGAACGATATTTGTTGCAGATAGCTGGGTTCATAGTCACCACAGGCTAGAATCGCAGCGAGCACGCATACACACACGTACACGCACGAGCCTATCATCGGGAGTCTACGGAGTAAGGTGGAGGGTTGGAGGGGGGTGTTTCTCAACTCCGTGGTGCATCTAGTACACTACTGCGACGTGTCTCGCGGTGAGCGCTAGGATACCTCCGATCGTTGGAACGGCTTCTCCACACGCGTTATTTTTTGGCAGGTGACGGTGGTGAGCTTGATTCTAAGGGTAGCGGGCAGATCTGTGGTGTCAGTGCTGAGAGGATATAACCAACGCGGAAGCGAGAGCCACAGTTCTGTTGTTTACGGTGGAGATTACCGAGTGGAAGATTACCTGAAGAACATGTAGTATTTCCGCCGAGCGAGCTGTTCCGATTGAATCCCTAAGTGGTTGAGGGCACCACATCAATCTCGCCAAAGTTGGAATTAAGCCTGTATTGCCGTTGGCATGTACACCTTCGACATTGAGATGCTGGGCACTCTGCATACACTCATGTTGTCATTTGGCTGGTGCAAGCGGCGGATACTTACTAGAAAGACAAATAATTGCTTCTGCATCTCAGAACTTTTTCTCGGTCTCTATCAACGCTTCACCAATTGCGGGGCTGCGGTGCACAGGCGAAGCAGCACAGCCCTCGCTGCATCCAGTTAGACGCAGCGCATTGAGTCAGGGTGGCATGCAAGGACTCGTATTCATGCAGGACGTGCAAGACTGACTCACAAAGAGTCACGGGAATACGAGAACACTTAACGCGTCGTCGTGGATAAATACGCGTCCTCTACGCCTCTTCCTCAACTCCACAACTAGCTCATCACGTCTCCTCAGATCGTCTATACCACCACCAAATCGTCTCAAGCACTTTCAATTCCTCCCCACCACCACCACCAAAATGTCTGCCCCTGAAGGCTTCACCTCCGGCTACGTCCCTGTCAACGGACTCTCAATCTACTACGAAGAGCGCGGCACCGGCGGCGTCCCCCTCCTCAGTTCCGTTCCTCCCTCCCCCCCTTCTCCCACCCACTAACACCCGCACCCTTAGTGCTTCACGGCGCCTTCTGCACCATCTCCAACCTTCGCACTCAAATGACGCATCTCTCCCAGACCCGGCGCGTCCTCGCGCTCGAATACCAAGCGCACGGGCACACCGCCGACATCCCCGATCGCCCTTTAACCTACCACCAACTCGCCGACGACTGTGCGGCATTCCTTTCCGCGCTCAAAATCCCCCAAGCCGATATCTACGGCTACTCATTGGGTGGTGGTATCGCGGAGCACCTAGCAATTCGCCACCCCGGTGTTGTTCGAAAACTTGTGCTCTCGAGTACAAGCTACTCAAGCGCTGGGTTCCCGCCGGAGATGTTGGTGGGGTTGAAGGAGATTACTTATGAACGGATGGCGGGGAGTAAGTATGAAACTGAGTACCAGCGGGTAGCGCCGAATCCGGAGGGGTTTAAGGGGTTGGTGGAGAGGGTTAAGGAGTTGAATAAGGGAATGATTGATATTCCGGAGGAGGATATGAGAGGGATTAAGGCGGATACGTTTGTGCTGGTCGGGGATGCGGATGTTGTTAGGACGGAACATGTGGTGGAGATGTTTAAGTTGAGAGGTGGAGGACAGATCGGTGATATTATGGGGTTGCCGAAGGCTCAGCTTGCGGTGCTGCCTGGGACGTCCCATGTAGGAATGATGGAGAGGAAGTGGGTCGCGGAGATGGTGGAGGAGTTTTTGGAGAGGGGGGAGTAAAGCGGGGGTGCTGGTTGATAATGAGTTATGTTTGTTCTGTGATTTACTGGTATGTGGAAAAAGTCGAAGAGATGTAGCTGGAGATGTAGCTGGAGAAATTATTGGTGGATTCGCTTCACCTTTGATTAATCAACATCACGAATCACAATATCCATGAATCGTCACCTCACTTCTCTGCCGTTTCAGTAAAAGTAAACACATTACTTGAAAAGAAAGGCATGTTGTGGCAACTGATCACATTTATGTACCCCCCAACGAACCAACTCTTTGTATCCAACCAACCATAGCTTAATCCCACCCGCCGTGAATCAAAATACTTAACCTGTGTTTAAATACCCTTTTTTTTTCAAGGAATATAATACTTTATGAGTTAGCTGGTTCCGTAATTTTTTCCCCTCGTACCCAGCGTGACGAATTGAAACTCTCACGAAAAGTCAGGTATAGGAATTGCACGAGATACAAGAATCAGGGACTCAGGCGCCATAGTGGCAGACAATATGGTTGACTGGATGATCGTAATACGGATGGAAGAACGTTTAATACATTGGATTTGGAAGATCTCGAATGTAAGCATTCCCATAGATGAACTTTTTTTTACCGTATATGTATGGATTAACGCAAGTTTCCCCGTGGGGAGCACGATTGGTTCCCGAAAAATATGTGGAAACGCGGAAACTAAAAAAAAAAAAGCATGTTTCCGTGAGGCAATAATAAGCTCGAGGTTTATGCATGACAGATGATTTTCGACGCACCAGTACAAAAAACGGGAGCGTACACGACGTAAGTACTCTCACAATAAATGATCTGGAAAATAACTCAGCTATGCTTTCTGATTTTGAAAGTGTGGAGGTTGAGTTATCAAAACCTACCGCTTCCACTTTGATATGTGTTCATTGCAAAGCTGGGAGTGTAGAGTCATTGCGAGGCGTGAGCTGGGTGGAGAATTGTTGTACGATAGGTGGTTGGACAGCCGATAAGGATAGAAGGAATGTACGGAGGCCGGTTAGGGACATACCTTCATAATTCAATACCGCAACCACACAAAAAAAAAATCGGCACAACATCATTTTCTTGTGGTAACATATGTCTTAGTGGTGCAATAGTTAGCTGACAACTATTCAAAAGTGGACTATCTAAAGTCCCACTGGTTCAATTCCTGGTCATATCAGCCCTGAGAATAGTTTATTGAGGGCCTGGCTGGGTTGTCCACCAGGTTTTCTTGGTGTAATGCTCCAGTTACTTATGCACCACAGACTCTGGGTTCATTTCAGGTTTGTTTGTTTGTAATCATATTGCATTCGGCCGCTTGCGGCCATGGCATATTTAAACCTATTCCTGATACATCACCAGTGTGAGCTGCGGGTGTCCCCTTGGCCCTCTTGGGTCCATGTCGTACCATCCCTTTCTCCTTCTTTCCATGTCCACCTGACAAAAGAACCCTTTTTTAACTGCAAACTTCCACCCTTCTTCCTCAACCCCGGTTCATTTCAGGTGAGGGTGATAGTGTACAGTAACCAACAAAGATATAATTTTTTTTTATTTGACTATTTACCAGTTTCCCTCAATTTGCCATCATATTCTTCCTGCTACCATTTTTTCCACTACCATTCTTTCCACTAACATTCTTTCCACCACCATTCTTTCTGCCACCATCCTTTCTGCCAGCCAGTAGTAACATTTCCATTATGATTTTCCTTTACCTCTATTATTCTTTCCCCCATGTAATATAGTAGGAATATCTCTATCTTTATTTTAGTAGATTATGATAAAGACAGAATGAACTAACACATATTAAATGGGTTGCCTGAAACTGGCCTCTTTTCCTGTGAAAGATTTGGACTACTAGTACTTAAGCAGTTGCTAAGTTTATTAAAACTCTTGATGTTGTGTGTTTTAGGTGTTGCATACTGTCATTTTTCTTGTGTGGTTGCAGTATTGAATTATGAAGGTATGTCCCTAACCGGCCTCCGTAGGTATGTCCCTAACCGGCTGCCGTAGGAATAAATTCTTACAACTATGACTCCTCCATACGCCACGTACAAGAAGAAGTCGACGACATGAAGGAAACTCACAATTCTGATCTAAAAATATTGGCTGACTGTGTGTACATTCAATATGAGAAAATATAGAATGCTGTTTGCATGAAAGCACATGATCTCGTGTCAATACACGTCTTCTTATGTACGAATCCTTTTCATGACAGGGGTGGGATGATTCACGATCGGTAGGTGGGTTGCATGAGGAATCTTGATCATGCATCTGTGTGATTGGTGGATGTGTGCATTGATACGGATACGAAAATGTAGGAGTATTCTATCTTTCAGTGATTTGCAACTGCGAGGGTTGAACCGTAACGTCTTTAGGATGAAGAAGAGACTTGACGTGGGTGCAATAACCCTGGAAAACGTGTTTTGTGGATACATGTTTCTGGCGCAGATAATTTGGAACTAAAACGCGGAGGTCAAGGTGCGATGAACACACTCGAATAAGTAAGTTTGATGATACACAATCCCACCGACCAGACAAGTTCAATCCCGCTGCCCATTTCCTTTATCCAGATAACACCCCTGAATTCGCCCCCACACCGCAGCCCAGCACCTAATACGACGAACTCATCGCCTTAACAATATAATCCCACGCCTTGACGGGTTCATACTTCCTCTCCCTCTCCGGTCCGCAGCACGTCTCCAAACACTCCACAACAGCATCTTTATCCACCGCTACAAAATACGGGATCGAAAACCTCCTCCTGATCCATCCATCTTCCCCCCCTTCCTTCGGCGCAACAACCCTATGCCTCGTACTCTTCAACACATCATTACTCCACATCATCAACAAATCTCCAATATTCACCAACACCGCTCCCTTCACACTTGGCGCCTGTACCCACCCCGCTGCCTCATCCCATACCTCCAACCCACCAACCCCATCCTCCTCTTGAAGTAGAAGCGTAATCGTCCCCTTATCCGTGTGCTCCGCAATCCTCGTAGTGCCGCCAGAATGTAGATCTTTCTCCTTAACAGCGGGATAATGCAGCAGCCGTAATTGATTACAACACTCCTCTTCCGAATGGAACTTCTCAAAAAACTCCTCTTCCAACCCGAGTCCTAGGGCAAGGGCATGTAGCACCTCAACCGCCGTCTTCCGCAGCGTTGTGAATAGGTGTACATTTGTCTCCTGGAAGCCAGGGAGGATGTCTTCGGGGGGCCATATGTTTGGGGTTATTGGGTCGTCCTCGCGGCCGATGTCGAAGGATTCTTTACATTCGAAGGTGGGCGCTGAGGTGGCATCGGGGTAGAGAGAAACTTTCTCGAGGCCGACGGAGGAGTAGCCGCGGTGGTGGGAGGCGGAGGGGGGTGGGGGGCGGTGTTTTTGGAGGCGAGGGGAGGGAGAAGAAGGAGTTGCTCTGTGGGGTATTAGTGAGGAGAAGAGGGGGGGGGAGAGGTACTAACCATGGTGAAGGCGGAGGTGATGGTGGAACTGGGGATACCGTGGTTAGTGAGGTAGACGAAGCCGATGTCGCGGAAGGAGGTGAATATGGCGGTGCCGGTTTGCAGGCGGTCGGAGGGCGTGCCGTGGAGGAAGAGGGAGAAGTCGATGATTGGGACGATGCTGCTGGTGGTCATGGTTGCGGGGGTGGATGTGGCGGCCATGATGGTTGAGGAGGGAATGTCGCCAGGTTACGGAGAGTTATTGGGAGAGGCTTTGGTATTTGAAGTCCAGACAGAGTAAATACATATTATGTAGTACATGAGCGGGGTATATAAAGTACAGTTACTAAACGAGAATGACGCCCCGTATCGCGTCAGAAGCTGATGTAGAGCACTTACTGTATACGAGGTCGATAGGGCGGGACAACCGTTTATGTGCATGATCTCCCGAACCGCATATGCAAGTCATTGAGCCATCGGCCGATAGAGCCAAGCTGGTTGCAAGCAACAGTGCGGTGAGAAGCGGAACAGTCAAAAAGTTCGGTGCGATCATGAATGGCCACTCGCGATTTGCGAGATCGAAAAGTTGACCATGGTTAATGGTGATGTCAATAACGTTATCTAACAGACCCGGCGCGAGCTCATTGCATATGTTGTTTCATCTACCGTGCGCGAAAGTTGTTGTTTCGTCCACCACTCGTTGCCGTGTTCTCCCCAGAACGCAGCGTTGTACAGCGATGACAGAAACACCCATATGTATCACCAAATCCCAACCCCTACAACCCCAACCCTAGAACCTCGATCCAAGGAACAAATGCACCGCCCAATGCCCCGGTCTTCCCCTCCTCTCCGCTTTCGTCGCCGCCGCAATCCCCTCCAATCTCGCCACATATCTCTCAAGATCAACAATCCTCTGTTGTTTTACCGCCACGTCTTCTCGCAGCTTCACGATCTCATTCTTGCTGTGTTCGAGATCACTTTCAACCCTCTCCAATTCGCAATTACTCCTTTCCATCTCCGTCTCCTTCCCCTCCAACTCCCTCACCAGCGACTCAACATCATTCTGAAACTCCTCGATCGCGTCGACACCGAGTTGTCGATCGTCAACTAGTTTCCCGACAAGGATCTCAAGTTCATCGATTCGGTTGACCTTGCGATCGATGATGTTTTGGATGTTGTCAGGGTTTGCGTACGAGTCGATGAACCGGCGGAGATCGACGATTTGAGCGTCTTGGAGGGAAATGCGGTTTTTCAAGTTGGCGACTCGCTGGTGTATACTTGCGTGTGGGATGTCGGCTGGAAGGGAGTGGGTAGAAGGCATTTTTTGTCAAGGAAATGAGCGAGATGTGCGTAGGGAGGGGAAGCGGGAGGGGAAATGGGGTTTATGTAGGAAGCATGCGAGAAGTATGCGTACACGTCGCAGAGATATGTGTATGATTTGGATGAGACCAGTTAGAAGTTACAGTCACCATTTGAGCGGTATAGATTGTAGGAGTAGGGTTATACTTTGCCTATCCCGTAGCGTTCTGTAGGTTGCCACTTCTGGCGGGACCCCTCTTAAATAGCCTGAGTGAGATATAATGAAGATTCACTTTGGTAGGATACCCCTACATGACAGAATATATCCACATTTTAGCGCGGGGGGCCTAATACGAACGAAGCTGACTCATTCGTGTTGATCATGACTCACAATTACAATCTTACCATATATCGTTCTTTTCACCTGCAACAACTAGCATAATAACTACCATCCTCCCATATAGCCATCACACACTCCCCTCCTGCTCCTCTTTAACCTCCCCCTGATAGCTACTTTCGGGCAACATATTCAACCTATCCTCCTCCTTATCCAACTCCCTATTCTGCGTCCAAAACACACAACCCCCCAAAAACGCCATCACCGCAACAACCCCATAATTCCACACCAGCAACGGATCCGCGGCTAACGCAACAAGCGCCTGTCCCAGTGCTGACGAAATCGCACTCGTAAACAAAAACACCGCCATCACCAGGCTCCGCATATTCCTCGGCGCTTTTGTAAACGCATACTCCAGTCCCGTGATGGACGCAAAGATCTCCGAGAAAGCGATGAAGACATATGCACCAGTCTGAAACCAGACGTTTATGGGTGAGGGGGTGGAGCAGGAGTTTGCGTGGTCCCCGCAGGCGTTGAGTTTGTACACGTAGTATTGCGTGACGGTGGACCAGATCATGGCGCAGGTGCCCATCATGAAGCCTATTGTTATGCGTTTAAGAGGAGTGAAGTGGAAGCCGGCTTTGCGGAGGAAGGGGTAGAGCCATTGGTCGACGATCGGGATGAAGATTATGAGGGATAAGGGGTTGAGGTTTGAGAGGATGTCGTTTGGGACGCCGTGGAGCTCCATGGTTGCGGCTTGCGAGGTGAGGTTGTTGGTCATTTGGTTGTAGGAGAGCCCTGATGGGTGTTAGCTGGAGGGCAGAGGGAGAGGGGGACGACGAACAGTAGATTGGGTACCAGAGGAAGACTTTGCATGCGAGGAGACCACGGCGGACTTGGTCGACCCATTCGTCGTCGAAGGTCATCCATGACGGACGGGAGGAGGCGGGGATGTTGCTGGGTTTCACGCGGTCCCAGAAGTCCGCGGCGTGTAGGGATTTGTAGGTTGCGATGGGACTGAGGGACCATCGGCCTTTCATGGCGAGGATCCAGAGTTTGAAGGCTTTGGATGTTACACTGCCGGTTGGTGGGGATCGCTCGTAGCGGTTGCGGCAGGCGTACATGATCATGGGGCAGAAGAGGAACATTATCGTTGGGAGGGTATAGGAGAGCCAGAAGCCCACGTATTTCTGTTCATTTTAGTAACTTCTTGTCTAGTTCCGAGGGGGGAAAGATGCATACCTCAGCATAAACCATCGCAACACTCCCACACAGGGAGCCAACATTTATCATCATATAAAAATACATATAGATCCTCGACACGGTAATAGTAGGGTCCATAACAACCCGCTCCCCCGTTTCCAGCGTCTTCACCTCTAACGATACCTGTTTATACTGCTCCGCAATAAGCGGGGAGACATTTGACTTGAACCCACCGACGCCAACCCCCATGATCACAAGTCCGATAGAAAAACACACGATCGACTGATGCGGGTGAATGATAACTTGCGGGATCGCGGAGATGACGAGGATGATGTGTCCCACGATTGCGACGCCGATTGCGACCATAATCGTGTTGTAGCGCCCCCAGTGCTCATCCGCCATGTATGCGCCGAGAAGCGGCATCACGTATGCCCAGAAGGCGTTGACTGCGGAGCCCGGGAGTTAGCAGAGGTATAACAGAAAGACCGGAGCTGATGAGGGGTACAGGTAGTTAAGCCGGTCGACGCTCGCTGTCCCATTCCCAGCGCTCCCGATTGTCCTGCAAACCCGGCGCCGGTGTTGGATCCCCGGGGCAGGTCCTGTTGGATGAAGTTCACGACTACACCTATCAGCATCTTCTCCTCAGAAACCTCAGAATGTGGGGCGCATACAAACAGCGGTAGTCCCGTAATACGAGAACCGCTCGCACAGCTCAACAACAGCGACGGTATACGCTGTCCATGGTACCTTCCCCGACACGCGGCGAAGTGTGAGGAGTTCATCATCCGTAGGGTGATCACCATCCGCGGCGCCGACAGATTGGCTCTTGCAGTACTCGGGGAGACTATCGATTTTCTCGCTCGTTAGTACTTCCTCGTGGGCTTTCGCGATCTCAACGTCTTCGAGGGTACCGCCGCTGTTCATCCTTGCGTTGTTGAAGTGGAGAGAGATTAAGACGTGGGAAACACCCGTGGATTTAACACCAGTACTCACCCTGGTAGATTATGCGATAGATCGAAGAGGGTGCAATATTATCGAGTCTCACGCGATATTGACTCGGAATAGCTGGTATTAATTCGTTGCCACGGTCGCAAACCCTGGTGACGGTGGGTGGTGTGTAAAATTCCCTCCATGTAGCCACGATCAGTTCAGGGAGGATGCAGCGGGCGGCTGCAACTGGCTATGAATGACATTGATAATCATCTATTGGTGGTTGTTTACCATTGATGTACTGGCTGACATTAACTCTATTTTTGCCTGGGACAAACTTCAGATAAGATCGGGGAGGGGTAGCTAATACCACCTTCCTGACCAGTCACCATCTATCCATCCGGCGGTCACATTGTTCTTCTGAGTCCGGGCGGTCCCGCAGGAACACAAGACACAGACTGCAGACTCCCGACGATCGAATGGAAAATCAGACTCTCCCAGCTCCCTGAAACCATAGGCCTCCACCAGCCGCGCTTATTTCCTATTCCGGAGGTTGCGCCCGTGTTGGGTGGTTGAAAACAGCTGCTTCAAGGGGATATGCTTCCTTGAAGTTAATACGCCCAAGATTGGGTGAACCGACGAGATAAAAGATACATGGATACAGGATTAAAACACTATCAGTGGATACGGGATTCTTGATAAGTGCTACTCTCTCATTCCTGGTTATTACTTTAACTCTACTTATGTCAGCGAGGTGGCGCTGGGCATAAAAAAAAAACCCTCCGGTAACTGTCATATCGGCAAGCTGGTAGCATGTGTAGGGTAGTGAACCGAGGCACGCCGTTAGTTCGAATTCGGCCGCACAGGCGTTCCATCTGCTTTTGCTTTGCTGCTGCACATCCTTTTGCTTTTCCTGGAGAAGTTTCTGGAATTTGGATCTCGTCGTCTTCGGGAATGACGTTGACGTAACTCTATCAAGTACGGTTTTGCTTTTCTCCAGGAACTCTGTCGACCACACTATCTCGGTTACTAACGGATCGCTATCGGATCGGCATAAGCGGCACGTTGTTGTTGTTGCGCTCACACGCTAGGCCTCTTATCCTGTATTGTCGTGAAGTAACAAGCCCATCCGCGAGAACTTATGACCTAGAGATTAAAGACCCAGGCTCATCACCGATCACTCACTTAATACTGTCTGCTTGTTGTTGCATATATACATCAGGATCTTGTATGATCATGACTAAAGGGCCGGAAGGCCACGGAAATGTTTTGTCCTTTGTTTGGAGTATCTAGAATGTTCGTCTCTTTGTTCCTTTGTCTTTGGGTTATTGCCTCAGGGCTTGTTCTCTTTGTTGCGACACTAGTATATATATAGAGGTTGTCTACTCTCTAGACCTTAATGCAATCAAGGTTCTTTTCATCACTCTAAGTAACAGGTTATGAGCCCGGTGGTCGCAATCATCTAAAAATCTATTATCCCTGCCTGAAACACTCTATACCTCTTTTAGTTACTTCTCACACTATAATCACGTCATCTAACTTTATCCGTACCACTGAAACCCCGTCACCCTAGCAACGACACTAAAACATCAAAACAAACAACCTAATTCGAACTCAACACCACCACAAAGAAATCTCACGATGTCTACTCCAACCTCCAACCTCCCGAACTACAACAAGACCCAATGGGGTAACATTCCCCTTCTTACTCACCTTAACTATGATTCGTGGGTAGAGACCATGATACTCTTTCTCGAAGCCATGGGAGCATACAACATCGTCACTGGAGAAAACCCGAACCCCAGACACTCGATATCGACTATACCAATTGGAAGGCCCGAGAGGCCCAGGCCGCCACCTCCATACTACTCTCCTGCTCTCTGGACGTTAGAACCTACCTCAAGGGCGTGCGAAACCCACGAATGATGTGGCACACTCTTCAAGAGCGCCTTGATAATACAACAACACTCATCGGTCGAACTGCACTTCTCCGCAAATTCCGCGCGACTCGACCTCAAAAGGATCAACCACTCCAAGATTACTTCAATAAGCTCCGAGATTTCCGCCATCAGCTAGCCGGATCGACCGAAGCCATCTCCGATGATGAACTTCGCACACACATATATACCACTTTGCCAGGACAGTATGCCATGACGGTAAAAATCTTACAGCGTCAAACTCCTATTCCAACAGTCGAAGAAGTCATGGACGCTCTAAAAGAGAACGAAGGAACTACAGCCATCACCAATGAAATCGGAGACGCCACCACCGGATCAGCACTCTACACACAACGAGGCGGCTTCAAAGGCCGAGGCCGTGGTCGCGGCCGTGGCCGTGGCCGTGGCCGTGGCAACTGGCGAGGCTACGGAAATCGAGGAAGAGAAACCAAGGATAAAGATGGTAATGAATACTCCTGCACGCACTGCAAAATGAATAACCATAGCACCGAGAATCGTGGAATCCTCAAGCGGCGTGGCACATACAGCGGCAGCGGCGGCTTCAAGAAGGAAGACGACAGGTTATGCTTCTACTGCGGAAAACAAGGTCATGTTAAAACCGAATGCCACGTACGCCAGAGAGGGCGCGACGCCCAAAATAAGGTCATGAAACGAAACACCGGCGGTAACGACAAAATGGCGGAAGCAAATGCAGCACTGGCCCAGCATGGCATCTCCGCCGGAGAAGACCTTTTCTGACTATCCGACGACACCGAACAAGCCACCATTGGCCATACCGCATATGTCGCCCTTTCCACCGCAAATGCTTTATCCTCCACAATTACCTCCACAACCTGGATCGTAGATTCAGGTGCTTCTCACCACATGTGTAACGATCGTAATTCGTTCGTTTCCTATAAAAGACTGGCATCTCCAATCTCCATTAAACTCGGAGATGAAACAACGGTAATAGCTACCCACCATGGTCTCATTGACATATCACAGAAATCGACTACTTTACGACTGAAAGCACTCTATACACCTACATTTCGTTTATCTTTACTCTCAATCAACCAGCTTGACCGCTCTAACTACACCACTACCTTTCGACGAGGCGTCTGCTCCATATCATTGAACACAATCACACTTACTGCAAATCGAGTCGGAGATCTCTACTTTCTTCAATCACACGCCGATGCACTCAACTCCGAAACTAGTGGAAGCCAGCCCACAAGTGGACCTACTTCAACTATTCTCACACCAGACAAATCATTGATTACCTCCCGCCTGTGGCATCGTCGATTGGCCCATCAACACCCTGCTGCAATGAAAAGCCTTATTGACGACTCCGAGATCTTAAACTCCCAAATATGCGACGTTTGCACCCAGGCGAAACATAAGCAGAAATTTATACGCACCAAGGCTCGACGAGTAACCAAGCCATTCGAACTAGTCCACTCCGACACATGCGGCCCATTTGGAACTCCGACAAAGGCGGGTCATTTACACTACATTCTCTTCATCGATGACTACACACGCTGGACAACAGTCTATCTACTCCCGGATAAGAAACAAGAAACTTGCATGGCCGCATATCAGCATTTCCAAGCTAAAGTCGACGCATATAACAAAGGCTACAAAATAAAACGATTCCGATGTGACAACGGCCGAGGAGAATTCGATAACAAGTTGTTCCGGATTCTTCTAGCCGCACGTGGTACTGCTTTAGAATTCTGCCCTCCATGTGCTCACCATAAAAACGGTGTCGCGGAGAGAATGGTCAGAACGATTACAGAGAAGGCCAGAGCTATGATCCTCGACTCACAAGCACCACACGAATTCTGGGGGAAGCAGTGAACACGGCCGTATATCTACACCAGCGAATGCCGAACGAGGGCCTAACTAAGAGAGACGATCGAGATGGCTACAAGGCTCCATATGAGACTCCGTACGAAATGCTTAACAGCTACGGAAAGCCGGAATACGATAAACCAGCCGATGATCCCACTCGAAAGCCAATAAATTATAAAGCTCCACTTGATCATCTTCGTCGTTTTGGATGCCACGTCAGTCGATTAATACCAGAGCGCCAGCGTATCAACAAGAAACTCGGCCCAAGATCTAAACCCGGCTGCATGATGGTCGGTTATGTACACGATAGCACCACTACATGGAGGATCTGGGATCCAGAATTTAAGACAATAAGGACTCAATCAGATGTCATCTTCGACGAAGAGAGAAATGCATACGTATCATGCCCACAATCACTAAAAAGAAAACACGAGACACATGCAGAGACTACCGAAATTGATATATTTGATCTACCACAAGAAGAAGTACATACGGAGATAATTGACAAAGATCCTAGTGGAACGGATGAGGAGATGATCCATGGCCGCACTCGAGAGAGTAGAGTGGGTGACAGCATCTCTCATGGCCGCACTAGAAGTGGAAAAGTCGCCCCCGATCATACGGCTGGAGCTGACGCCGGTCTCCCAACACACACAACTGGGCACAATCTTGATAGGCAGGGAGACCGAAGCCCACCTGCTGCAGGTGTTGGAAAAGTAGGCCTTACACACATGGCTCCTGACGAGGACGCCCATACCCATACATACACTGATGTGCAAACTGGTAGTCGCCATCAGACTCTCGATTCTCATGACCAAGCCCCATCTAGAGACGAGATAACTACAAATAGAAGTATACGAAGGCAGATCAACTCTGTGCGACGAACCGTCGCGGCTAAAACGAAGCCCAAAGCCCCAGCGATTGTATCAACTGATAGAGTTACCAGAAGCTCGACAAAAGCACAAGTCAACATCTCCGAACTGATACACAGTGCTCTAACATCAACTACAGTCAATGATGATCCCCGAACATACGATGAGGCCATGTCAGGGCCACTAAAACACGAATGGGAAGCAGCGATCCTTGAAGAAGCCAATTCAATTCAACGAAATGAGACCTTTACAACAATCAATAATTCACATCTCAATCGCAACGATCCTACTCCGACCAAGCCGATTGACTCCAAATGGGTGTTCAAGACGAAACGAAATCCCGATGGGTCGACACGTTACAAAGCCAGGCTAGTGATCAAAGGCTATGAACAAACAGACTATAGTGAGACGTATGCCCCCGTTGGCAAATTAACGACTTTCAGACTCCTTATAAGCCGTGCGGCACGAGAGGGCTGGATCATCGACCATCTTGACGTCGTCACTGCATTCCTAAATCCCGAAGTCGATGATAACACAATCCACATGGAACTCCCAGAAGGATGGCCTTTCGCAGGTAGGATCGTACGTCTAAACAAGGCTCTCTATGGACTGAAACATGCACCACGACTATGGTACCGACATATAAACGCTTTTCTACTCTCTTTAGACTTCATCCAATCGGAAACCGATCCCAATCTTTACATACGCAATGTCGGTGATATTCTTCTGCTCCTTTACGTTGACGACATGCTATTGGCCTACGCACCGACTGCAGCAAAAGATGCCGAAATAATCAAGGCGAAGCTCGCAGAAGTCTACAAGATCACCAACCTCGGGCCGGCTCGCCAATTCCTCAGCATCGAAATCCATCAAGAAAACGGCTCGATTAGCCTCTGCCAAAGGATCTTCATTGATTCGATTCTCAAACGATTTCACATGGAAAATGCCCATAATGCCTTAACTCCACTCGACGATAAAGTCAAATTAGACCTCGTTGAGCCAGACGAGGGGGAAGTTGATCCCAGGGAATATCAAGCAATCGTCGGCTCTCTAATGTACATCGCCCTAGCCACCAGGCCCGACATATCTTTTGCAGTGGCTGCTCTTAGTCGATACAATTCCAAGCCGTACAACACTCACCTCACAGCTGCCAAAAGAGTTTTACGATATCTCAAAGCCACCAAGAACCACCGACTCCACTATACCGGCCAGAATTCACTTACTGGATATACCGACTCCGAATGGGCTTCCGATAGTGCCGATCGAAAATCACAAGGCGGACATATCTTCATCTCCAACGGCCCAATCTCATGGCAATCACGGAAACAGGACTTAGTCGCAACTTCAACTCTCGAGGCTGAATACATTGCTTGCTCGGAAGCCTCTAGAGAGGCTCGCTGGCTACTTCAACTGCACAAAGACCTCGGCGAAAATCTTGAACCTCTCCCGATCTATTGCGATTCTCAAGGAGCCCTGGCACACATCACTGAAGGCGTTATAAAGGCTAGAACCAAGCATATCGACGTTTGCTACCACAACAGCCGACATCTCCACGAATGCGGCATCGTCAACTACTCTTGGATCTCAACTAATGAAAATACAGCCGACATCTTCACTAAAGCACTTGCAAGAGATAAACATCAAAAGTTCACCAAAGCGATGGGATTGTGGTAATGGATCCACGACTTTAGTGGATGTGCACACTCGAAACGGAGGAGATCGATTTAAGGTTAAATTTAAGGTTCTTTCACTTTGTTTTTTGGACGGATACTATGGGTTTCTTCCTTTTTGGGATGGCCGTCCCTTATCAGGCTACGGATGCACTCTTTCCCTACCTACCGCAGTCGCTAAGGAGGAGGGTTTTAATGAGGCACCGGAGGATATCATTTGGTCTTCCTACGAACTATAGGAAGAGGGGGAAGTGTTGCATATATACATCAGGATCTTGTATGATCATGACTAAAGGGCCGGAAGGCCACGGAAATGTTTTGTCCTTTGTTTGGAGTATCTAGAATGTTCGTCTCTTTGTTCCTTTGTCTTTGGGTTATTGCCTCAGGGCTTGTTCTCTTTGTTGCGACACTAGTATATATATAGAGGTTGTCTACTCTCTAGACCTTAATGCAATCAAGGTTCTTTTCATCACTCTAAGTAACACTTGTAGGCACTTTAATACGTATATTGACTAGACTCGCTTCCTATATTTAATTCAATATATACGCACAAGACTTGCCACCGGCGTCATCAACATGTTGTTTGTTGCTTGTTTCTCTCTTCTCGTCGGTGGTGGTGGTGTCGGCAGTCTTTGTGAACCACCTTCTCCCATTTTCATGATTGTGTCTGTTACCTCCCTGGTTCCTATTGGCTCCCATTGCAGCACGTATCTCCTTTCTCATCGGGGGTAGACTTGAAAGTCTTTGGGAGCCTCTGTAGGGCCTGCTACAGACATACTTAGATAGCCAGCCTTTGTAAGGCTTATGGATACAGGCTGACGATACGGGCTGACGAAGCGGGCTGGTAATACGGTCTGACAAGGCTCAGCTGTATCTATAGATGGATGGAGCGTACGCACCTGCTCTATGGAAGTACTGTATATATATATGGTCTTTTAGCCTTGTAGATATGTCAATCAAGCATCTATTAGAACATATAAAGTAACAGGTTATGAGCCTGGCAGTCGCAATCATCTAAAAATCTATTTTATTCGTACACTACACCCTTTACAGTTACTCTCAACACTATAATCACGTCATCTAAAGTCTATTTGCACCACTAAATCACCATCACCCCAGCAACGACACCAAAACATCAAAACAAACAACCTAATTCGAACTCAACACCACCAAGAAAAAATCTCACGATGTCTACTCCAACTTCTGACCTCCTGGACTACAATATGACTCAATAGGGTAACGTCCCTCTGCTTACTCATCTCAACTATGATTCGTGGATAGAGGCCATGATCCTTGTTCTCGAGTCCATGAAAGCATACAACATCATTACTAGAGAAGGACCCAAATGTCACGGATGTATTGAGTGATGATCGGTGGTGCATTGATGATTGGTGAATGATATAAAAGATAAAGCAAGATGAAAATGAAATGAGGTTTCGGATGGAGGCTAAACCATGACGAGAATGAAATCAGGTTTCGAATGGAAGCTAAAGTATGACGAAAATCAAATCAGGTTTCAAATCAGGGTTTTACGGGAAACAACGGAAACGTACGAAAGTATTAGGGGTTTCCCCTTAGCATACGTATGAAGTACTTCAGGTTTAGTCTCCCAGGCTTACCACTGACAATGGTCAGCGGATAAGGAAACACCCCTGAGGATGTCTAACTGATGAGTTAGCGGACGGCTCAACATAGCCGGATGAAAACCCCATAATAGTCCATGCTACAATACTATGTCTTAGCAACTGGGTTAGCTGCCCAGTGCGGAGACAGTACGCACACTCGATCAGACAGTAACTATGGGAGTAAAAACCTATAGTGCTGGCTAAGGCATGGGACACACCAACCATACTGCCAAAGCAAAGTAACTGCCTAAGCAGGGACATTCGGGTCAGCTGTGCATTACAGATCAGACCAGTGTTACCTTCGACATCTTGCTAATACTGGCACAAACCATACCCGGGCCTAGCCTCCTGGGAAAGGGTTGGACGAGCAATATTATCTTAGTATGTGGGACTTTGCTATCTCTAGAGTCAGTAGACAAAGGAGATAAGCTAACTGCGCCCCGGTAGATGATTCTACCTAAAAGATAAGTGCTCGGATCTAGACTGTCGAACCCCAGCTCTGTTGCGTTTGTCGCGCGATAACTGAGAGAGCACACCCCCTTCGGGGAACACAGATAAGACACGATGACACTAGGTACGTGGCAATGTATGGGTTGGCAGCTCATTAAATCATTGATCACTATTCCACTCGATATGAAGAAAGATAACTGATACGAAGTAATGGTCCGATATGTGCGTCAGCAACGTCACTCTGAATGCAGGATAACATTTGGGACTCCTGGTGGGGGCTTACGCAACCACACGTTGTCAAACGGAACTCTCCACAACTAACTACCGAGATCGGCTCTGAAGCAACGATCGGATGTTATGTGAATACCCACTTGCATGGACTGAGTATTATCGTGATAGTACTATACACACACATCATAGATTACAGAGAAGTACCGTCACTCCTTAGGCAGGATGTTTGACGCGGAAATACTCACCTATAAAAGACCACCTTAAACCCTCTGGTTTAAACAAAACGATCAAGCTCTAGCAGAACAACCACAGTCAGAACACAACAGCGGAAAAACCACCTGAAATATTATTAAGTTAATTACCTTAAGAATATTATTTTATGTCAATTACGAAAGATCAACACGTTCTGTTTGCACGCATCATCCACAGTCAAGCAAACACTGTTGCCCGCTACACCCACGTAGCACAATATCTTATTCGTCACGACATAGTTGAAGATTATCTACACTATTTCCATACCGGTGAACTCACCTCTCAAGTAACCTTTGACGAGTCATCCGAAGACTATCTCGAAGACACCTACGACTTTTCAGCCAGGCCGTACTTCGACAGATGCCCGTATTTCTACACACACAGCAGTGTCGAAAACACGTTACATTTGAATTTCACATCTGTGGTTTTATCATCATCATCAAAGTACGCCTTTATCAAAAGGTGGTTCAACAATACCGATAAAACCCCTACATCTATCCGAAGTATCCCCCTAACAGTATAATATTTTGGACGTTATCCGAAATATGTTCATGAACTGTGTACTGTGTGAAAACAAAGCTTGTTGCGCAGCCAAAGTATACGACATAACTGGAAACCACGAACTGAAGGCTTGTTGCCCGAACCACTGTCCTAAATACTGCAACAATCAGTGCGTACATTGTCGACGTTCTCAACAATTGGCTCTCAGCGTGCTAGCCATAACAAGCTTCACAACATTACACACACCCAGGCAAAATCAAAATGGCAACACCCATCTGCCGACTCACTTTTGGAGTGGACAGATTGGCACCAGTGTCAACAGCAGTCTCCAAACCAACCTCAACAGCACCCAAGCCCCTGCCAGAATGGATCAAGAGGTTACAAGAACACTACCAATCCTCACGACAGCAGTACCAACAAATATCGGAACAGGACGACACCAAGATGATCGACAGCGTGCAAGCACGAGTATCACGACTGGATCAAGATATACAGAACCTAATCGAATGCTGCAACAGCGAACGGGTAGTGATAGAAGTCGCGTTCGACGACGTTCGGAGAGACTGCGAAATCTTCGTCCAACAGGCAGAAACCAACAGGGCTCTGGGAACTCAGGTACAGGAAGGACACGAGCAGCAAATCCGAATACTTGACTTTCTTCTTAAAGAAACAAGAACAGGAATCGATGCCATCCAGGACCAATCACAGTAAATTATTGCTGGAGCAACAGAAGAGTTTAAGAAACTCAAAGACAGAATAGAAGGTTGCGAGAAAGAGCAAACGCAACTAAGAATTAAGCGAGCTTCATTATCAGTGTCCTACCCTGCCCTACATAAAAGAATGACAGACCTAGAAACCTACACAAAGAAAAACGTACCTGATTTTCGCGACCTACAAAGAGTTTCAGAAAGAGTCGAGGAAATCGCGGACCAAACCACGGGTCTAACAGAAGTGGTGGAGAGAGCAAAGGTATCCAATACAACACCAGGAAGAAGAGGAAGAACCGAACAAGTTCAGGAATGGAGACACAGAACGGAGGAAAGAAACAGAAGCATTTCTCCGATAACAGATTCAGATATAGCCCCGAGACCCGCTCTTAGCGGAGGATCGGGCACTGACGCCGGAATGGCCGAACCAGAACCAGAACCTGAACCTGAACCGGACCAAGTGGAAATAGAGGAATAGGAGGAGATCCGCCACCACCTCCGTTCCACCAGGACCATCGAACGACCCAGATCTCGAATTAGAAGATCCAGATCCCAACCAGACGGTCTAGAACAAGAGGTCCAGATCACGGTCCAGAACAAGGCAATACAACAGACCAAGGGATTCAAAATTAAATAACAGATCCACCCAAGTTCGCAGGAAAAAGTTCGGAGATTTCGATACATGGTGATGTGCATGGAAACATACATCGCGGACCAACCCTACCTATTCCCCAGGCCAGGAATAAAAATGCAATATTGCAGAGGACGCCTAGAGGGACATGCCCTAGCATGGCATATGCAATGGGAAACAGAAGCATCACCGGAAAACATGAAAGAAGTTGGATGGATTACCGAGCCGCAATAAACGCCAGATTCATAATCAATTTCAACAGGAAGCAGCATACAAGGCAATTATGGAAGTAAGGTATAAGGGAAACATCCAGGATATGATTACGGAATACGATACCCTGAACGTTAAAGCCGGAATAACTGGTGTGCCTACCGAACCATGCTGATGGGACAACTTCCACCACAAGTATTTAAACAACTGGCAACGGTTAATCCAGCAGACAAAACAGACGCAGAATTGAGAGAAATCATCTCAATGCTGGAAAGAATGTGGAAATATGGCAAGCCACGGCAAAAAACTTTGGAATGATTAAAATACACCCAAAACAACGGGACGAATCTCGGACACAGGCTCTATTCGAAAAACACCAGCCTTCCAAAAAACCTCAAGATTCAGTAGTAATCAAGAAAAAACATACACACCAAGTTGAAAAGGAACAGTACCTCGAGCATTCAAAAGCGCAGAAGGAATGACTTATACACAAATGATACAAGGAGTACTGCCGGAAGAAGTGAAACGAAGAAGAACAGAAAAGGAGTGCATACGTTGTGATAGCCTTCGGGGCGAAAAGGAGCACATGGAACAATAAGTGCTTCCAATCAGTAAAAACTACAAGCGGAACGGCGGATTTTCCAAAACATTACCAAAAATTGAAAGGAGGAAGATTCGATCAGTTAAAGATGACCCAATTGACGAATACGAAATTGAGCGTGATAAGGAAAAAGAAGGGCAAGTACAAACCACCGATGGAGATGAGGTAACAGGAGACAGCAGTGAAGATATTGCAAATGATTAGTGGAACCAAACAGAAGAAATTCCGGAGTAAGTATGGACCACGAAATGTCAAACAAATACGCGGAGGAAATTTTGGTGATTAGGCAGGAGAAAGCCTTTATATAGTACCGGTTGCAACCTTGAGGATTCCGGGAGGGATGAAACCGCTGGACGGTAGTTGCGCGATAAGTAAGTATATCCCTCTAACTAGATATAAAAGAATTCAAGGACCTGCTACGGCCCAGTCATTGTCGAAAGGATTGCTACAATACGCAAACAACCTCCGACAGGGGAAGAAAACTCAACTAAGCGACAAAACACCTCAAATGATTTCGTGTTTTACGAAGTCAGGAAACTTCACAAAATACCACAAACGCGTATCGGGAAAAGACGAATCTATAAGTTCTTTATAGACTACGATGATGGAACAAGAAACAACAAGCAATTCCCTGTTCGAGCAATGCTGGATTTAGGATCAACATCTTTCACAATATCACCACAGTACACAAAAGCATTCAAAATCCCAGTAATACGAAGAAAGAATACCATTAAGGCAAAAGATTTCGGAGGAAATAAAGTAAGCCTACCAGGAATGTATACCATCCCGCGAGGCTTGGCTTTCGGAAACCACCGACACTCGAAACGTTTGAAGTAACACCAATGCAACAAGAATACGACGTATTAATACCAGTATGGTACCTGGAAAAACATAAAGCACAAGGAACATCATACGGTCACTTACATTTCACGGAGTGTGGGAGCAAATGTTATGGTCATGGTAAAAAAAATCCAGACTGGAACATTACATACGACGATAAAATAGTTTTTCGAAGTGATGCAATTAACATCGGATCAGTCATATTCAGCAATACGACTCAACTAGCCGATAAATTACCTCCTCAATATCATAAATGGCTGCTACTGTTCGATCCTCAAGAATCTGAAAAATTACCAAAACATGCCCGCATGACCACGAAATCAACCTCAAAACAACGGACGACCAAGTTAAAGTTGGCCCAATATATCAATTATCGAGGGAAGAAGAAAGGCTACTTCATGAATACATTGATAAAATGATAAGAGAAGGAAAAATCCAACTATCTCAGGAACAAGCAGGAAGCCCGATATTATTCGTACCAAAACCCAATGGTAGAGGACTATATTTGTGTGTTGATTACAGACGACTCAACGACCTCACAATCAAAGATAAAACGGCGTTACCCCTAATGGACGAACTACAAACTCGAATGAATAATGCAAAATGGATCACAAAGTTGGACATGAAATTGGAATACCACCTGGTAAGAATGGCAACAGGACATGAATGGAAAACAGCATTCAGAACCAAGTTTGGATCTTATGAGTATACGGTAATGCCTTTTGGATTAACAAATACACCTGCTACATTTCAAAGATGGATTAATGGAATACTACAACCTTTTCTCGGACACCATAATGATGTTACTGTATGTTACATCGATGACGTTATGATAGCAACCAAAGGCACTCAAGAAGAACACCACAAATACATAGGAAAGATACTTCAGGTGCTCCAAGATAACGAATTAGTGGTAGAAATCGACAAATGCGAGTTCGACCAACAAAAGGTTGAATTCCTAGGCTTCCTAGTCAGTGGAGAAGGATTGAAAATGGCTCCAAGTAGGAGTGAAGCGATAACCAAGTAGCCAATACCAAAAAGCAAAAAGATGTTCAAATCATTTTGGGATTATGGAACTTCTACCGAAGATTCATAAAAGGATATGCCGGAATTGTGGCCCCAATAACAGATACGTTAAAAGGGGATGGAAAAAATTTTGTATTTGGAGACGCACAAAAAGCAGCATATTATAAAATATGCATTCTATTCGCAGCAGAAAATACCCCGATTCTTCAACATTACGAGGAAGATAGACCAGCAATGGTCGAAACCGATGCTTCAGATTTTGCCATGGGAGCAGTCCTATCCCAGAAATTCGAAGACGGTAAAATACATCCGGTCGCCTTCATCTCCAAGAAATTTTCACCAGCAGAAATTAACTACCAAATATACGACAAAGAAATGCTCGCCATAGTTTACTCCTTCAAAACATGGCGATGTTTCCTCCAGGGCGCAATACATACGACTATGGTTTTCTCCAACCACATGAATTTACAATACTTCAAGGAAACCAATCAACTCAATCGAAGACAAGCCAGATGGGCAGAAGTATTACAAGAATATAACTTCAAAATCGTATATAGAAATGGATCAGCAAATGGAAAAGCAGATGCCTTATCGAGATATCCGGAGTTCATCTCTAGAGAGGGAGGTACGCAAAGTACGGAAAAGAAAGCATTACTACGACCAGAACTTTGGATGGACATCGGAGCAATGAACACAGACGATGAAGAAATAGAAGAAATAAGTATGGCGGGATTTTCAGTAATTGGCCTAACAACCGGAATGAGGGAACAATGGAATACTGCGGTAGAAGAACATGAAAACTATAAAGAAATAGTTCGAAAAATCAAAAACAAAGAAGGAAACATTGATGAAAGATTAGGAGTAGATGAAGATGGCATGTTAGTATGGAAAGGAAGATTATACGCACCAAGGAACTTCAGAAAAGAAATACTCAAGCAGGAACACGACTCAAAAGTGGCAGGACATTTCGGATGAGATAGAACCATGGAACTTATCACCAGAAACTTCTACTGGCCTAAACTAGAAGAAGAAGTCCAGACTACTGCAACAAATGCGATTCATGCCAAAGAACGAAAAGCCCTCGACACGCAAAGCATGGACTACTACACCCATTAGAACTACCATCCTTACCATGGTCATACGTATCAGTCGACTTCATCACAGACCTACCAGAATCAGACGGATGCAAAAACATCATGGTAGTAGTAGATCGCTTTACGAAGATGGCTCACTTCATACCTATGGCCAAACGGAAATCGTCAGTAGTAGCAAGACTATTTCCAGACAACGTATGGAAATACCATGGACTGCCAACAGATATTGTATCAGACAGAGATGGAGTATTCACTGGACTCTTCATTGTGGACCTATACCAATTTTTAGGGATCAAACGTTCAATGTCAACAGCATACCATCCTCAAACAGACGGTCAGACAGAACAAATAAACCAGACAATTGAATACTACCTGCGAACATATTGCAACTACGAACAAGACAATTGGTAAGACATGTTAGCAATGGCAGAATATGCATACAACAACTCAAGACATGCGGCAACCGAAATCAAACCTTTCTATGCGAACTACAGATACGAACCATGCACCAATTGGCCCACCAAAGTGGAATTCAAAAATCCAAGTGCGGAATTATACGCTCATTACATGGTAGACGTCTATCGAAAGCTCGAAATACAACTTGAAAGTAGTCGTGAGAAAATGGCAACATACTACGATCGAAAAAGAAGACCGGCACCAGAATGTAAACTCAATGATTGGGTAATGCTAGATGGAAGAAATATTCGAACCAAGAGACAATGCCGAAAACTCGACGACAAATTATACGGACCTTTCAAGATCACTAAAGTTGGAAGTAACAAACGATGGTGTCGTTTAGAACTACCAGTGTCATGGAAAATACACCCTACATTCAATGTCGCTTTACTGGAACGATACCGAGGGGAAGTTAAACAACGAGACATTCCATCAATAGAAGCAGACAATGAAGGATGGTTACCCGAAGCTATAATAGCTAGTGGGCCGACGGATGATGATCATCGGAAGCATGTGTACATGGTCAAATGGGAAGGATTACACACGAAGAAAATACTTGGGAATCCTATGAACATCTAGTGGAGATAGCGCCAGAACTGATTGACAAATTCTACGAACCAAGACCAGAGATAGAAAAAGATAAAAGATGGAGACAAGAAAAGAAGTTGCAAAAGAAGAGAAGGAAAAAGAAATAAATTTCTTTTGTTAAACTCATACCGCATTGATTATAAGCGGAGGTCATCTTTTTATTTTTGTTATTTTTATTTTTTATTTTTATTTTTATTTTTATCAAAAAGAATAGCTATATCTATAGTATACGCTGTCTGAGTGGTAAAACTATTGCGAAGATCACTTCTTACGTTGGAGTACTCTGTTGAAGTCACCAGAGCTAGAGAGGGAGGTAATGTTAGGGGTTTCACCTTAGCATACGTATGAAGTACATCAGGTTTAGTCTCCCAGGCTTACCACTGACAAAAGTCAGCGGATAAGGAAACACCCCTGAGGATGTCTAACTGATGAGTTAGCGGACGGCTCAACATAGCCGGGTGAAAACCCCATAATAGTCCATGCTACAATACTATGTCTTAGCAACTGGGTTAGCTGCCCAGTGTGGAGACAGTACGCACACTCGATCAGACAGTAACTATGGGAGTAAAAACCTATAGTGCTGGCTAAGGCATGGGACACACCAACCATACTGCCGAAGCAAAGTAACTGCCTAAGCAGGGACCCTCGGGTCAGCTGTGCATTACAGATCAGACCAGTGTTACCTTCGGCATCATGCTAATACTGGGACAAACCATACCCGGGCCTAGCCTCCTGGGAAATGGTTGGACGAGCAATATTATCTTAGTATGCGGGACTTTGCTATCTCTAGAGTCAGTAGACAAAGGAGATAAGCTAACTGCGCCCTGGTAGTTGATTTTACCTAAAAGATAAGTGCTCGGATCTAGACTGTCGAAACCCAGCTCTGTTGCATTTGTCGCGCGATAACTGAGAGAGTGCACCCCCTTCGGGGAACACGGATAAGACACGATGACACTAGGTACGTGGCAATGTATGAGTTGGCAGCTCATTACATCATTGATCACTATTCCACTTGATATGAAGAAAGATAACTAATACGAAGTAATGGTCCGATATGTGCGTCAGCAACGTCACTCTGAATGCAGGGTAACCTTTGGGACTCCTGGTGGGGGCTTACGCAATCACAGGTTGTCAAATGGAACTCTCCACAACGAACTACCGAGATCGGCTCTGAAACAACGATCGGATGTTATGTGAACACCCACTTGGGTGGACTGAGTGTTATCGAGATAGTACTATACACACACATCATAGATTACAGAGAAGTACCGTCACCTCTTAAGCAGGATGTTTCACGCAGAAATACTCACCTATAAATGACCACCTTAAACCCTCCAGTTTAAACAAAACGATCAAGCTCTAGCAGAACAACCACAGTCAGAACACAACAGCGGAAAAACCACCTGAAATATTATTAAGTTAATTACCTTAAGAATATTATATTTTTATGTCTATCGATAAAGATCAACACATCCTGTTCGTACGTATCCTCCAGAGTCAAGCAAACACTGCTGCTTGCTACGCCCATGTAGCACGATATCTTATTCGTTACAACATAGTTGAAGATTACCTACACTATTTCCACACCGGTGAACTCCCCTCTCAAGTAATCTTTGACGAGTCATCCGAAGACTATCTCCAAGACACCTACGACTTTTAAGCAGGGCCGTACTTCAATAGATGCCCGTATTTCTGCACTCAATTCAGCGTCGAAAACGCATTACACTTGAATTTCACATCTGTGGTTTTGTCATCATCATCAAAATACGCCTTTATCAAAAGGTGGTTCAGCAGTACTGATAAAACCACAAACATCCATCCGAAGTATCCCCCTAACAGATGTAAGAGACTTGATCCAGAATCACCAAGAGTGCAAGAGATGGAAGCCGATACTATTTGATCATTTTGTCCACTAGAGAACAAGTGAAGAAGAAAATTTACTTTCTACCAAATGTGTGATTTATATACGATGATTTCATCTGTAATCCACTGGTTCCATAATGCATCCAAACCCCTACTTTCTTTGTATACCACATTTGCATGATTTATATGTTTCCTATAAATCTTGATTCGAAACCTGATTTCATTCTTGTCATACCTTATCCTGCATTTGAAACCTTACTTCATCCTAATGATGCTCTAGCCTGCATTCTAGTGATTTTATTTTCATTATGTATTATTTTTTGTATTATTCACCGATTATCACTCCACCTATGGTCATCATTCAGCACAACTGTCTCAGCAATTTGCTTTCTACTGCTGAGTACCTATATAGTTCATGACCCAGACCTGCCAGATTGTTTTGTGTGATAGTTGTCAATAGCTTTAAGTCAATCTATGTTGGCCACAGGCTCCCAGCTGCACTTGTCATAACCTCTCCATTGTAAAAAATATTGTAATTGCCTTTGGAACAGCATGGAGTCATCCACCCATTCAACTTTGTACTTTTCTTCTCTTTTGACTATCACCAGTGGTGGGGGTTGTTGCATTTATAGTGGGAAAGGGTTTTTTGCAGCTTATTCCAATCGTGATATTAGTTGAATATTATGAATCTGTCGCAGGCTTGGTAATTTGATTTGCCAAGTGCAGGAATTGGTGACCTCAGTAACTTTGAAAGGTCCTATGCATTTGCTGTTGACATTCAGACTTGGTCAGATTGTTGATATATTTAGTGTGTCCAGTTATATTTTATAGCCAATTTCCAATAATATACTGAGCCTTTGGGACTTGTTGGCCTGTTTGAACTATATGGCCTGGGCTTTTTTCATTTCTGCGTTGAGTTCACTCAAGACTCACTCCATTTGTTGGGCCATCTGCTGGGTGTTTACCTTATGAATATTGTTAGGGTCCTTGATTGGATATTGGCCAAAGGTCATTTGCAGATAAAAGCTATAGTTACAAAAGAACAGGGAGTACTGGGTCACGTCCGAGATATAATGGTTACCTGTAAACTCTGCCAATTGTAGCCACCACACCCAATCATTATCCTCATAATTGACCAAGTTCCAGAGATATTGTTTCATTACTGCATTGATTGTTTCAGTTTGGCTGTCAGTCTGAGGGTAAAATACGGTTGACAGTCTTTATTCGATTTCCAATCTTTTGCAGATGTATTTTCAGATTTCTGAAGTCAATTGTGGTCCTCAATTGGACACTATTGTTTTGGACAGTCTATGCAGTTTGAACACTTCTTTGACATATATTGCTCCCAGCTTCTTTTGATCCACTTTGTCAATACAGTGTACCAGGTATTGTATCTTTGTTAGGTAATCAACCACTACCCATGCTGCATTGAACCCTTTGCTTTCTGGTAGCCCAACTCCAAAGTCCATACTCCAGTCCCTTCATGGTTCCTCCAGTACTGCTAACAGTAATCAAAAGCCGTGAGTCTTTCCGTGGGTTGCCTTGTTTCACTTGCAGGTATGGTAGTTTTGTACGTAGCTGTCCATACTCTTCCTCATCTGGCTCCAGGAATGGCTTTGGCATCGCAGGTCATAGGTGTTTGCTTGTCCTGGATGTCCTGTGAGAGATGAATTATCACATTCCTGAATCGACTTAAGCTTGTCCTTGTCTGTTGATTGAATTTGTGTTTCGGAAATTTCTAATAGTTGTTCTGTATGTGTATATAGCCCTTTCCTGCTGTCATATGGGTATTGTTGGCATACTCATATTACCCCATTCTAAAATTCTTGTATGCTTGTTGAATCATTGTCCAAATTGACTGTTTCTACTAATACCACCACTAAAGTTTTGCCTAGCTTCTTGTTGAGATTTTCTGTTTTTAGCATGATTTGCATTGATTTTTCTGCCCCCCTCTTGAATGTAATGTCATCTGGCATTTTTGTAAGTGCATCAGGCTTTTGACCTTGGTTAATTGGTTGATGGATGATGTTAAACTTAAAACAAGAGAGCAATTCGGACCGTTTTATTTGACTTCACTTCAACAGCTTCATGGTCATGAAGTACTCCAGGTTCTGGAGGTCATTGAGAATCTTAATCTGATGGGCTGAACCTTTGCACTCAGGCTTCCACAGTTCCAAATATTCAACTATTATGTTCAATTTTTGATTGCAAATTTTGTAACTTTCTTCAGCAGGCAAATGTTTTTTGGAAAGAAAGGCCACTGGGTGTTGTATTCCATGATTATCATACTGAAAAAAGATTCCTGCTGATATATATCTTGAAGTTTCAGTTTCTAGAAATATCTCTTTTTTATTGTTGAAGTGGTCTTGTACTGGTGCCATTGTAAAAGCTAACTTGTATTCGGTGAATACTCTTTTCTGATCAGGTCTCAAGTGAAAAGATATTAACTTTTTGGTAAATTTTGTTAGAAGTTGTACTACCCTACTGGAATTCTGTATGAATTGTTGATAGAAGTTGGTAAAGTCTAAAAATGCTTGGACTTCTTTAAGTTTCTCTGGTGCTTCCCAATTTTCAACTGCTTAGACTTCTTTCAGGTTCTCCAGTGCTTCCCAATTTTCAACTGCTTGGACTTTCTCTGAATCCATTTTGATTCTGTTCACTCTGACAGTTTACCCTAGGTATTTGACTTTTTCTTTATGGAAATTACATTTTTCTGCTGTTAGATAGAGACCCACTTCCTTGAGTATGGTCATGACTGCTCTGACATGTTCCTGGTGTTTCTTCAGGTCATTGCTGTAAATCAGGATGTTGTCCAAAACAGCCATGCAGAAGATGTCAAGGAAGATTCTCAGTATATTGTTGATGAATTCTGGAAAGGATGCTGGCGTATTGGTGAGTCCAAAAGGCTTAACACATGATTTGAAGAGTCCATAGCAGGTTTTAAAGACCATTTTCTACTCATCATCCACTGTGATTCTAACCATATGATATGCATTGCAGTCATCTAGGTTGGTATAGTAGTGGGGCTTTGAGTATCTTTGTCAGATTTCTGGGATCAATAGCAAAGGATACCAGTTTTTTATTGTTCCTTCATTTAAACCGAGGTAGTTGACACAGAGTTATAGACCTTCCTTTCATTTTGAAGTCAAAAGTACGTGATCTCTGCTGGGTGATGAAGATGATCGGATGAATTCCTTGAATAAGTTCTTCTTTATCTACTCTTTTAGGACCTGTAACTCTTCTTATGACAAGCTGCGAATAGATCTGAACAGTGGTGGGAATTCTTCTTGCAGTATAATCATATGATGATTGGGTCAGTACAGTGGTAGTATTTCCGTGACTATCTTGATGAACAGGGATAGGAATTTGTGGTATTCCTTGGGAATGACTTCGAGGGGATTTTCTTGTAGATTATGAAATTCCAAGGAATTATTGATTTCATACAGTGTGACAGCATAAACTTTGAGTTTCTGCCTTTTGATTCTTTTCAAAAAAGTTGATACTGCTACTGTACAGATGTCTAAATTGGATTTCTCTGGATCTACTGTTGTTTCCATATGATTACCCCATATCCATATACTCAAATTCCAATGGCAATGTTGTTGGCAATAACTGTTTTTGAAACCAATGCTTCAGTTCTGGGATTTGACTATAACATTGTACAGTTGTAACTACAGTAATTCAAACACTATCAGATAATGTACTGACTTTATAACAAATACTGGTAGCGGTTCCTGGTGTAATCATATTTCTATGTTCAATTTGCCCATAGTTGTAATTTTTCCTGATCCAATAGGTCTTCCATCAATAACCTCCATCTCTCTTGATACTTGCAATTTCTTCTCTTTCAAAGTATGATGGTAATTAAAATCTTCAACTACAAATGCTATTCTTTTGGCTCTGCGGTCAACTAAAGTGTGTGTGTCAATTAACCTACTTTTGATTTTTAGTGAACATTTTACAAAAAGATGCTTGCTTGCTATTAATGACTGCTTGATTTCTGCACTACAAATTCAAAACTGTGAAATTTGAATATAAAACTTAACAACTGTAAACAAAGGAGATTGGTGCCCAGTACAATGGCCATTCTTATTGCACTGGTCTAAACTTTTCCCAATTCCACTTATGTATTCTTCTCTGAATTTGTTTTTAATGGATGTATTTCTATTTGTCTCAAAGCAGCTTTCAATTTTCTTGGCCATGATGCTGCAAAGTATCTGTTATTTCCACAGTACATACAGAGTGTCTTCTCTTCTTCTCTTTCTTTTTTAAGGAGTTTTTTTTTCCTTTGACTGTTCAGAGGTCCATTGGAGCAGGGCCATAATATCCTGCTATGGTCCCTGCAGGTACTGGTTCTGTGGTTGATGGGGCAGTTGTGTTGATGTCTGGTCCCTTGGACTCTCTACTGCATCGTCTTGATCTACTTTCTGTGACTTGGGCTGGAATTGGTGGGTCGTGCTTGGAATACTTATTGACAAATTTGATTAGAGTCTCTGAGATGTTGTAGTATTGTAGTAAGTCCTTCAATTGATCAGATAGTCCTTGTTGTAATATGTTTCTTTGTGCTTCTGTATGCCTATTGATATTAGCTATCTATTGTTAAAACTCTGCATAGTAAAGGGAAAACTCTCTATTGTGTTGTGGGAGTTGCAACAGTTGACTGTTGGCTAGTATTGCCAACAAATCCAATCGGTTTGTGACAGATCGAATTGAGCAGGGATTCGGTTCAAGGTTCGGTCCGCAATTCGTGGATATCTTCCTGTTTGTCCCAAACAGGTTTACAAACCATGATTTTCGAACAAAAATGCATATGCGAGTTCTTGTCCAATTGGCTTGAATGTATTATATTTTGTAGCGCATGAAGTTAGTTATATGATAAAAAAAAATTCGACCCAATCGGACAAGAACTTGCATACCTATTGTTGTTTGATATTTTGGTGTGAAATGGTAAGATTTGAGTCAAAAGTCTTGGAAGGATTCGGTTCGTTGCCAACACTACTTTTGGCTGTAGCCTGTTGATTGAAATGACCCAAGGCTAATTGCTGAATTTCCAATATTGTTTTTAGGTTTTTGATTTTGACGTATCTGGTGAGTTTGTTGATTTATGGTTGAATTTGTACTGGTACCACCGCATCCAATGTATTGGCTGCAGATCAAATCATGTATTGTTCATTGAAAAACCATCTTTCGTTGTCAATGATTTTGAGGGCTAACTGAATGTTCAATTTTTGCCGGGCTTTGCAATCCATTTTTGAAAAACCTGATATGTTACTTCCTTTGTGATTTCCATTTCCCGGATTTTCTCCATTACTTATGTTTTCTGCTAAGACCAGTACCCTGACTACTTGATTTCGGTATTTCCTTGTTTCTTCTCCTTGAACTCGTCGATATTTCTGTACTTCTTCTAAATTTTGTCACAGCTCTGTATTGTTTGTTGGAGCCCTTGCAGCTAGACGCCCTTCAAGATTTTTGATTCAGTACAGAAAGGCATCATGTGTATACTCTGGTGTGACTTTCATTCAACTTTGGATTATGGTGACTTCTTGATTCAGCCTGTTTTTGTCTTGTTTCAGTGATTTTACTTGTACGTTTAGATTGGTATTCTCAGCCTCTTTCTGACCGATTGCAGCTGTTAACATTAGCCTTGCTGCTTCATTTGCTTTTGTAGTATATTTCATGAGCCCTTCATGTGTTAATTTTAATAATTCCACTGTTGATATTGTTTCTAGGTCCGTCTGGATATGAATCTGAAAGGTGACCGTTACGATTGCGCTGAGTGATGATCAATGGTGAAGTGATGATTGGTGATTAATATAAAAAATAAAGCATAATAAGAATAAAATTAGGTGATAAACGGAGGCTATAGTACAAGGAGAATGAAATCAGATTTTGAACGAAGGCTAAATGCACGGCGAGAATGAAAACAAGTTTTGAACAGAGAATAAATCATAACAGGAATGAAATCAGGTTTTGAACAGAGGCTAAAGCACGACAAGAATGAAATCAGGTTTGGAATGAAGACTAAAGCACGAAATCAGGTTGTGAATGGGAAATGATGGAATCGTGCAAAACTGATGTACAAAGAAAGCAGAAGTTCGGAGGTATTATGGAACAAGTGAATTACTGTATATAAACCAGGCGTTTGGCAGAGAATAAGTTTTTTTCTTTATCTGTTCTCTCATCTATAAAACAATCAATTAGCTTTGGCTTCTACTTCTTTTACACTCAGTGATTCTGGATTGAGTCTCTTGTATAAATTCCTCACCTTTGAAGCTACAAGCTACCCTCGGCCTTGTTAGCCATCTGGCTTTCAGTTTTCATAACTCTTAAAACCTTGAGCCCTGAACCCTCAATACCAAACCCTTGACAGTGGCATCCCTCACTACAAACTGAGACCCTGATCCTGATACCATCTTGGCAATCTTTGAATCGTGATTGATGTTGGTATTTGTTAATTCTCTAGCTGAAGGTTTGTGCTACTTCATGGCACTCATCACAAATATGCCTCCAGGGATTGCTTTTCCAGTATATCCAGCAGTCATTGTCACAGGGAGTTTTACACAAGATATAACTGTTGGAATTTGAACACATCAGCATCCAATGACATCTGGCTAGATACTAGGGTACAACAGTTTCGAAACCGAACATCCGAAGTGAACCAAGAATACAATCGCATTCTTCGATATAGTCAAAAAAGGTATCGAAATCCTCAATTTAACAATTGCAAATAGAACTGACATGCCACTTGTATGGTGTTTTGCAGGTGCAGTGGATCACAGAATTTTAATATTAAAAATTCAATTCTACCAATTCATTTGACTGTTGTAAGGCTCATTCCGTATTTGAATAATAATAGATATAAATACATTTGCAGGTGCTATTGCTCTTTCGTTGAAATTGTTGGGAAGTCTGCAGAAACTCCAAAGACAGTTGATGCAAATGTGTTGCCAGAAAATATGCACAATCAATTGGTTCTCAAAGTTCCCTACTAATAGTATTCTATAGCAGCAGGTATGGGAGAGACTGTGACAATAATAGCAATCGTTTCGATGAGGTTAGTAGCACATAAACTAAAAATATGACCAGTAAAATTGATTTCAGATTTGTTCTTTAGTCAAGGGTTCAGGTTATTGGTATCAAGGGTTCAGCGCTTGGTGTTCCAGGGGTTATAAAAACCAAAATGCCAGCTGACTTAAGAGTCAGAAATAGCCTATAACTAAAGAGTGAAAACTTTATGCAAGGGACTTGATCCAGAATTCCCAAGTATGAATGATGTGGAAGCCAAAGCTATTTGATTGTTTTGATGACTAGAGAACAAGTGAAGAAAGAAACTTATTCTCTGCAGAATACCTGGTTTATATTCAGTGATTTCATCTATAATCCACTTGTTCCATAATACATCCAAACTCCTACTTTGTTTGTTCACTGCTTTTGTACAATTCCTACATTTCCCTTACAACCACATTTGAAACCTGATTTCATTCTTGTAATGCCCTAGCCCCCATTTGAAATCTGATTTCATTCTGATCATGCTTTAGCCACTGTTTGAAATATGATTTTATTTTTGTCATGCTTTAGCCCCCATTCAAAAGCTGATTTTATCCATGTCATTCTTTAGCCTTTATTTGAAACCGGATTTCATTTTCATCTTGCTCTGTTCAAGACCTGATGTTATTTTCATTATTCATTATGTTTTGTATGACTCACCAATCATCACTCCACCATCATTTATCACTCAGTACAACTGTGACAGGCAATTAATATCATAAGCCAGTTCTTATCAGTTCTCGCTTGATCAATTACTTTATATTCAGTATAGTTCTCTTCTTTGCAGCTGGCTTCAGAGACTGACTATCATGTTCAAGTTACCTCCACTCAGCTTTGCAATTGTATGATAACATCTCTCAAGCCAGGTTTTGGACCATTTTTAGTTCTATGCCCTCTGGCCCTCACCCTTAGAAGCTGGCCTCAGCTGCTGACTCACCCTCCTATGACATTGCTACCAAGCACTGTGTATGCAGCTGAGTACTGTTTATACAGTGGAGTATTATATGTACAGTCACTCCTCTCTACTTAAATTGATCCTTCCACTTGGCTTTGCAATCTTTGGGTAATATGTTTCCTGCCAGATCTCACACCAATTATATGCATTCTGTCTTTCCCTCACTTTCCAGAACTTGCTTCAGTGACCATCTCAATTACTCAAGCTCTGCAGCCTCAATCTCTCTCCAAGCTTACTCAAAATCAATTATATCCATCTCCAGGTCTTTCTTCATTTCTCTTCCAGCCTGCTTGTGATCTATTTTATCATTATTCTCCAAATCTGCTCAAGATCCATCATGTCTATCTCTCTCCCACTCCACTTGAATGCTGTCTCCCATCTCATTTGTGTTTGTTTCTCTCCAAGCCTGCTGGCAAACTATCTAGTTATATCACTGTCTCTTGTCTTCTCTTTTGTATTTGCCCATCCATGTATATACTGTAGATATCAATAGAAACTACAATTTCAACCACCTATAGCTCCATATCAGTTCTACTCAAATGCATTGGTAGTCGCACTCAAGCACAAGTATGTGTTTCATGATGCTAAAGCTCCAGAATCGTGTACTATCATGCTAAGCGGGCGCAGAATCTTGTTCCAGTGCTCCCAAAAGCTTCTGGACCTCTGAAACCTTGCACTTACTCTGAACTACTCCAAACTACTCTGACAACAACCGAGCCTCCAGGAGGCTCCAGGAGCAAAAATTACATTTTGCTGATGAAGATATACTGTTTGGGTTGTATAGTTGTGGGAATTGGTAATGGTATACTGGCAGTTGTATTCGGAGGCAAGTACCAGTAAGGCAAGATTGCAGAGTGGTTAAGGTTGCCAGCCGCAATTTCACTCTTTTTGTTGCAGGGCAATACCATACCACCACCATTTCACTCTTTTTGTCAACCACCACCACCACCCCTGCAATCAGAGGACCACCATTTCACTCTTTTTGTTAACTACCAGCTTCAACCACAATAACCTACTACAACTACAACTTCAACCACCACAATCTCCCTGTCGAATTGACCTACAATGGTGACGAAGGCTGCCTCAGAGATTGTGATGTCGATACACTTCTCCAGAAGCACTTTTATCATGATCATCCCATTACTGTTGAATAAATTTCTCCGCTACTGTAATACCAGGAGCTTCGCCCCAGGTTTACCCGGTCAAAGAAGTATCTGTATTCAATTTCGGAACTTGCTTCGAAGGTAGTTTAGGAGGTTAGCTCGGGATGTGGAAATCACTAAAATGTTCTGAACGAAAAGAATAGGCGTTCTCTAATGCGTATATCGTTAAGGCTTGTTCTCCTCACTGGGAAGGTTGATGCCTTTCTACTCTCGAAGAACCCAAGGTCTTTATACCTTCGTCTTTGCTCTAACAAATACTTCTATCTACACTTTTCTCTAGAGCTCAAGCACCGTGACCACCTTCGAACCAATGCCAGTTCGTTTGCAACTACTGCGGCCTCCATCTCTCGATCCTCTGTTGTCTTTATTGTCATTGGATTATAATCAGACCATCGGTAGCTTTCATGACATCAAGCTCTTGGGCTTGTGCCTCTGGACCAGTGGTATCCTTTCGATCCGAAGACCTCCAGACAAATAGGCCTCTTTTGATAGAGAGCAGCTTGGTTGTTCATAGTCGGCACGTATTCTTAGGCCTTTGGCAGTTGTCGGCTTTGGGCTGGCACCATTCAACTGTTTGCTGGCTGTCCGTTTATCATTAGCTTTTTGGCCGATGCCATTCAGCTGTTTGCCGGCTGTCCGTTTGTCGTCGGCAATTTGGGGCAGAAGCGACTGCAGCTATTAACTAGCTGTCAATGCTTATCAATGGTGTGGGTGTTCATTTGCTATCCATCTGAAGAGATTGGCTCTGGCATCCGAGATGAGTGATAGCCGATGACGTCGAATCAGGGAAATTGCTGGTGATCATACATGTCCCTGCTGCAAACTTGCTAGGTAGAGCACTGCCCCCTCTCTTAGAGAGTTTGTCTCGGAACGACCATAGTCCATACTGATCTGCTCTTTGTTGCCTTTTGCAAAACGTGATCTAGTGTGCTAAAGTGAATACATTCCAAATTCTCAACAGAGTGATTCTGCACAGACCATTTCGCTTCGACCACTTTCTCTGAGACATGCAAGTACAATCAACCAATCAGTTTGCTTACGTCCAGATGAGACATATGGCAGCAAGCAGAATCGATCAATCAGGTGGTGTCCATCTAAGACACTTTGCTGTCTTTCTCTTTCTTTGATTTGGAAAATCTTGACCCCGTGTGCCCAAAACCAGATCGATCTTTCTCTTTCATGATCTGGAAAAATCGTGACCCCTTGTGCCCAAAACCAAAACTATCATCAGTTGTCTTGCTAGCCGTTAAAAACCCTTCGTGGGGAAAAGGTACTAGCTCGACTGTTTGATCCTATTATTCATCGCGGCCTGAGGATTCTGTCTATGATACTCCATTAACAGTCTCTTGTTGTCAAAGTTCTCATAAGGTTCCTCAGTCCAGTTTGCTTCTTCCGGATACCCCTTCCACTTAACCAGATATAAAACCCGTTTCAGTTCCTTGCTATACTGGCTGACCATGATCTCTTCGACCTCGTAATCTGTTTCGTACTCATAGCCGTCGACATCATAACCAAGCCCATTTGCTTTGTGATTAAACTTGGGTATAGGTCTCGTAGGGTTGGTGGCGAGTCGATAAGGTTCGATGAGTGATACATGGAAAGCATTGTGAATACGCAATCGACTTGGTAGCTCAAAGTTAATAGCGGTGGGCGAGAGCACCTTCGAGACCTTGAAGGGTCCATGAAGCTTCGCATCTAGTTTCCTAAATCGTCTTCGTGTTTTGAGGTTCTTCCCATTTAGCATAACCAAATCACCAAGTGAGTACTTCGGAGGTTCCTTAGCACGCCGGTCATGGTACTTTCCCATTGTCTCCTGTGCCTGCTCTAAGCCTTTATGGCAGAGTGCATGTACGCTGGTCATCCAGTGAACGTAGTTCCTAGATGCGGAATTCTTCGCTTCTGCTGCGATGGGCCAATTCATTCGAGGATCAAACCCAAAGTTTGCGAAGAACGGTGACTTTCCTGTAGCGGTGGTGAGACAATTATTATAGGCATTCTCTGCCATTGGTAACATCTCGGACCAGTTATCCTGCTCATAATTGCAGTAATTCTACAAATAACATTCCAGCGTTTGGTTGACTCTTTCCGTTTGCCCGTCCGTTTGAGGGTAGAATGGCGAAGACAACGTTAACCTAATATCAAGGGCTTCGACCATCAAGGACCAAAACATGGAGGTGAACCCAGAGTCCCGATCTGACACTATGTTCGATAGTAGACCATGAAATCTCTATACTTCTTTCAAAAAGCTTTTGACCAGGTCTATAGCTTTCTTCTCACCATTGTTCAATGGAATGAAGTGAGCCATTTTCGTAAATCGATCGACGATTACCCATACTGATGAGCATCCATCTGATATTGGTAATTTGATAATGAAGTCCATGCAAATCGAGTCCCATGGGCGGTATGCTAATTCGAGAGGTTGTAGAAGACTGTAGTGAGCGTGGCCAACTGCTGTGATCCTTTGGCACTCAGGGCATGAGCGGACATAGTCTTTGATGAATTTCTCCATTTCTGGCCAAAAGAAATTCTGTCTGACCAGCTCGATTGTACTATCCTGCCCCATGTGTCCAGCCACCTTTGAATCATGCTCCACTTCCAATATCAGTTTCTTCAACTGCAGATCATCTGGGATCCACAGCCTGCATTTAAAATAAAGGTCTTTGTCTTCGAACGCGATATCTGGGCTTGGATTTCCTTCGATAGCTCGGATGTACTTGTCATGGTTGTGTCGAGTATGGATCGGAGGAAGAGTATGGATCGATGTAGGATATAGGGGAATACGAAGAGAAACAGGTTTCGTTGGAAGGAATCAGGTTTTGGTAGAAGGAATCAGGTTTTGAAGAAAAGGAAACAGGTGTCGGGGGAAGGAATCAGGTTTCAGTGAAAGGAATCAGGTTTCGACGGTTGCATTGTAAATATGGCGCGATGGTTATGGCGTGGGTTATGGTTTGAAAGGGTGGTGTACATAGTTGGGTAAGATTTGGATGTATTTCGGAACGAGTGAGTAAAGGTGACGACGGTCACGTTAGTTGTATATAAGGGCGCTGGATTTGCGGAGGATAGATTTGTTCTTCACTCGTCCTCTAGACTACAAAACAATCAATAGCTTCGGCATCAACCTTTGTCCACTTCGGTGATTCCGGATTTCAAGTCTCTCACCTTTTACGTAGTACCCGCGATCACTGCAGCATAGTTTGGTTTTTATGACCCCTAGAACTCCGAGCCTTGAAACCTTGACAGAAGAACGAGTCTACAATCGATTCTACCGGTTATAATTCTGTATATGTGCTGTTATCATCACCGAAGCGGCTGTTACTTTTGTCACCGTCCTTGCAACCCTCAGTGCCTAGTGTTTACATCTGTTGGCAACTTCGAAAACCGGTTAACGGTACACAGTTTCTGGAAACATATCTGCATAGTGTGCATCTGGAGATTTCGACGAGAAGGAGCCTACACATCCAAGTAAATGCAAGTATACAATAGCAACAAACCCCAACAATCCCGAATCAATTTCTTCGACCTAGCCAGTCGAACCACCAATTTCTTTGAACCAGAACCACTGAACGCCTTTGATAGCATCGACACTATCATCCTCGAAACCACAGAACCCCTAGAAGCGTACTTCTGGAACGAACCACAAGCAGTTTCCCCCGGGAACAGCTACTGGACGGAAGCAGCAAAGAACGGACGAGGATTCCAAATCAACGATCCAGTTTTCAAGAACTTTTGGACCAAGTATTTCGGTCTCCATACCTCTGGTCAGGACGAAGAACCGTGTTACTGCAAACATAACTGCGGAGGCACACACACAACAATAGGAAGAGCAGCAGACGCTGTAACTTCAAAATCAGAATCCACGATCAAAGCAACACAGAAGGAAACAGAAAGTCAAATTTTGTGGACAGATTACCACGCACGGAACGCAAATAAAGGGAAGGGAGTAGACCCAGAATTACACCCGGCTCCTTTACCAACTCCGCTAATCATTATAACAACACCCAGCAAACACGAAATGTTCTTCTGGTAAATGGTCAATCCATTTCTGGAAGCAGAAATCGAAGGAGCAGTTCAACAGATCTAGGACAACATCGATCAGGTGAAGGATCACCTAAGTCAAAAACCTCATTCTCGCATTACAGCAGCCAACCTTCTCACAGCAGCTTCTTGACATCACAGCCAAGATGTCAGAAGGTTCCTCAAGACCAACTCGCGATGTCACACTCACCAGTGCGTTACAACTGGAACTGGACAACGTGGCAGCAAAAGACACAGAAGTCATGAACGAAGCACAACTCTGGAGTCACATTCAGGACATCAACATAGGGCTAACAGCATTAGCCCAACTCCCAACAACCAGCAGATTGAGCGAATTGCAAAAGGAACGACAATCTGTGAAGAATACGGAAACACAATTATCGGAGTTATTGGCAGAAGGGCAAAAAGTCATTCTGGAACGAGACAATATAAGGCAGGAGCTACTGCTTACACAACAAGCATTAGCATCAAAGGAGGAAGCCCACCAAGTATGCGATCATAGTAACATGGAGAGAAAAATCCGGGATCTGGAACAACAGCTGGAAGAAAGAGATCCGGATCAGGCGATGATGAGACATGACCTGGAAGTCGTACAGGCACAGTTGGAGAACTTCAAAGTGCTGGCAGAAGAAAATCGCCAACAAGTAATCTGAATTCTGAAGTTGACAGAAGAAAGGACGGGAGAAGTAAGGGAAAGGGAAGAGAGAGAAGAGAAGGTAAATGATATTGCCAGCTGCTCAGGAGAAAACAGGAAGGAACTCCGAAGATGGAAGGTGCAGTTGGCTTTAAAGATTGCCGGAAAACCAAAAGCATTCAACACCGAACAGAAGAAGCTGAGGTATGCAGTTGGATGCCTAAAAGGAGTAGCGCTGGCACAGATAATACTACATGGTGACGACATTTCCGGGGACGTTAAACTCAATACCTTGAAAGACCAAGTTGACCTGCTACACCTAGCCTTCGAAGACCAAGACAAAGTACAAACAGCCAAGAGGGAACTCTTGAGACTAAAGCAACAAGACTGCGAATTTTCCCAGTACTATGCGGAATTCCAGAGATACGTAGCAGATGTCAAATGGAACGATGATGCGCAGCTGGATGTATTACGACAAGGGCTGTTGAACGGACTCAAAGACTCTCTACAACATATCGAGGAACCAGAAAGTATCGTCGAATTTGTCAAGCTGTGTTCGAAGCGAGACTCACAACTGAGGAGACGTGCGGCAGAAATGAAATCTGGAAGGTGGGAAGGATTCAAAAAGACCGATACAACAACCAACATCACATCCGCCCCAGACGCGACACCCGCAGGAACAGTAGCAGGATATCACGGCCCTGCACCAATGGACCTTTCAGCGGTCAAAGGAAAGAAGATCACACCAAAAGAACGGAAAAGACGCAGGGAAGGAGGATTATGCATGTACTGTGGAGAGTGTAGGCATTTTGCGGCATTATGTCCAAGAAAGTTGAAGGCAGCGTCTGGACAAACAGAAGTAACACCTTTCAGGAAGGCAGCAAATGAAGGGGACGCAGAAACAGGGATAGGAAAAGGAAAAGAAGTTGAATTGGGAAAAGTTTAGTCCAGTGCAATAAGGATGGCAATTGCGCTGGAAACGAATCTCCTTTGTCAGTTAATGCTTGTTTTGGTATTTTGCAGTTTTTTATATCAAGCGCAGAAATAAAGGAATCTTCTATGGAAAGCAAACATCTCGTTGTGAAATGCTTGCTGAAAATAGAAGAAAAAATCATTGATACCCACGCTTTGATAGACTTCAGAGCTACTGGAATAGCATTTATTGACAAAGATTTCGTCCACCATCATCAGTTACAAGAGAAGGAATTAAAAGAATCAAGGGAATTGGAAGTTATAGATGGAAGACCCATCGAGTCAGGAACAATAACAACCATGGCTAAATTGGACTTAGGCATACGCGGACATCAAGAATAGTTACCAGCATTCGTCACAGAGCTAGGTCACTATCCAATCGTACTCGGACTGCCATGGCTACAACTTCACGACGTCATAGTCAAGTTCCAAAAGAAAAGAATAGGATTCCAAAGCAGTTACTGTCAACAATACTGCCAACATCATTTGAGTGTATGGGTATGGGGCAATTATATGGAAACAACAGAACCGAGTAAACCAAAACTGGACATATGCGCAATAGTGGCAGCCCCATTCATGAGACGTAACAAAAAGGAGAAACTCAAGGTATATGCAGTAACCCTGTATAAAATCAATAAGGCCCTACAAGTCAAGGACCTTCAAGAGAAACCGCTGGAACAGTTAATTCCTGAGGAATACCATGAGTTCCTCCCTCTCTTCAATCAGGTGATCGCTGAAAGACTACCTCCACACAGGCCATACAATCACAAGATCACCCTGCAGGACAGTTTCACTCCTCCTTTCGGACCAATCTACAGTCTCTCAAGAGAAGAGTTACAGGTCCTCAAGGAGTGGATTGAAAAGAACTTGTCAAAGGGATTCATCAGGTTATCGTCATCACCATGCGGAACACCGGTTTTGTTGGCACCCAAACCAAACGGAGGTCTACTGCTATGCGTGGATTACAGAGGCCTGACCGAAGGAACGATAAAAAATCGGTATCCAGTACCACTGATCCAAGAAACTCTGTTACGATTATCAAAGGCCAAGTGGTATACCAAGTTGGACGTCCGGGACGCCTATAATATGATTCGAATTGCAGAAGGAGACAAATGGAAGACGGCCTTTAGGACTTGCTATGGTTTGTTTGAATCGCTGGTTATGCCTTTCGGACTCACCAACACACCAGCATCCTTCCAGGAATTCATCAACGACACTCTTCGACCGTTTCTGGACATCTTCTGCCCAGCTATCCTGGACAACATTCTTATCTACAGTGATAACCTAACAGAACATAAGGAATACGTTCTGGCCATTATGACAACGTTGAAAGAGGCAGGATTGTATCTAAATGCTGAAAAATGCGAGTTCTATCAATATAATGTCAAGTATCTGGGATTGATAGTCGTGGTAAACGGAATCAGAATGGACGGGGACAAGGTAACAGCGGTGAAGGAATGGGAAGCACCCGGAAAACTTAAGCTAGTTCAGGCTGTTTTAGGAATCGCCAACTTCTATTGAAGGTTTATAAGAAATTATAGCATGGTGGTCCAACCATTAACAAAACTTACGAAGAAGCTGGTATCTTTCCACTGCGGCCCTGATTAAAAGAAAGCATTCGCCGAATTGAAAGAAGCATTCACAACAGCACCAGTTTTGGCACATTTCGCCTACGAAAAGGAAATCGTTCTAGAAACCGACGCATCTAGCTACGTATCTGCCGGAGTACTTTCTCAATACGACAATCAAGGAATCCTTCATCCAGTAGCATTCTTTTTCAAGAAACATACACCTGCAGAAGAAAATTACGAAATCTACGATCAGAAGCTGGGAGCTATCGTCAAAAGTCCAGAACAGTGGAGACTGGAATGTGCAGGGTCAGTACATCCAATTTAAACACTGACAGATCAGAAGAACCTCAAATACTGCATGACATCAAAACTGCTCAATAGGAGACAAACACGGTGGTCCGAATTCCTGTCAAGATTGAAGTTCAGGATTATTTACCGCCCAGAGAAACAAGGTCAAAAGCCCAATGCACTCACTAGAATGCCAGGAGACATTCCTCCTATGGAGGGGGCAGAAAAACCCAACACATCTGGCTAAAGACGGAGAATCTTGACGAAAGAATACAAAAAGAACTGGTGATAGCATTCGCGGAAGTAGTTAACCGGGAGGAGGAGGAGATATGCCCAGAAGAATTATGGAACTGGATTCAAAATGATTGCAAGGACTGCCCATTCGACAGCAGCGAAGAATTGCATGTCAACGCAATGGAAATTATCAGCAATAAAACATCAGACAAACTCCAACTGATCAAACAACATCACGATACACCAGCAGCTGGACATCCAGGACGAGCAAAAACCCTCGAACATCTCAAGAGAAATCATCAGTGGCAAGAAATGAGATCAGACGTGGATCGATACGTACGAAACTGCCATGTGTGTCAATGCCGCAAGGCAATTCATCAGAAGACCCACTGATGGCTCAAACTCCTGGGAATACTGCAACAACCATGGAAAGACCTGAGTATGGATTTCGTGGTTGAACTACCACAAAACGAAGGCTATAATGCTATATGGGTAGTGGTCGATAGATTGTCAAAGATGATACATCGGGTTCCGTGCCGGGACGATACTGATGGGAAGAGGCTGGGCGAAATGTTTATACAACAAGTGTTCAAGTTACATGGCTTACCAGATACAATAGAATCGGACAGAGGACCTCAGTTTGCCTCAGCGATCTGGAAACACGTTTGCGAAAGACTGGGAATTGACCGAAGGCTGTCAACAGCATTCCATCCACAAACGGACGGACAGACGGAACAAATGAATGCTGTTATGGAACAGTACCTCAGGGCCTTTGTCAATTATCCGCAGGACGACTGGGCGCAGTGGCTACCCATGGCAGAGTTTGCGTCAAATAATCACACCTCGGAAACAACAGGCTGTTCACCGTTCTTCGGCAATTACGGATTTCATCCGAAAATGACCTTCAGCCAACATCCAGTTCAAAACGGAAATGATATCAGGGAAGTTAATGCAAATACCCTCTCCCAGAAGATGAACGATATCTTTGAACAAATGAAAGCTGAAATGATTTGGGCACAATCCATTCAAACAGAACAAGCGAACAAGCATCGACGAGAGGGAGTGAAGATGAGAGTTAGGGATCGAGTATGGATGGATGCCAGGAACATCGCAACACAACAACCCAACAAGAAGTGGGACTGGAAATGCCTGGGACCCTACGAGATTTCGGAAGTCATCAGTCTATGGGCCTATCGTTTACAATTACCCAAGGACCTTCATATCCATCCAGTACAACCAATATCCCGTTTGAGCAAAGTTTCGGAGGACCCTTTAAAATGACAGATCGAACAAGCACCACCACCAGTCATAGTGGACGGAGAAGAAGAATACGAAGTGGAACACATTGAGGATTCCAGGGTGTTTCGGAAACAGCTGCAGTATCTGGTCAAGTGAAAGGGCTATGATGAAAGGAGCTGGGAACCAGCAGTCAATATGGACGGACTTCAAGCTATCGACATATTCCACACAGAACAACCTGGTAAACCTGGATCAACAGCCGTGTAGGAACTCGGCTTGTGGGTGGGGGAGCTACTGTCACGGTTGTGTCAAGTAAGGATCGGAGGAAGAGTATGAATCAATGAAGAATATAGGGGAATACGAAGAGAAACAGGTTTCGTTGGCAGGAATCAGGTTTTGGTGGAAGGAATCAGGTTTTGAAGGAAAGAAAACAGGTTTCGGGGGAAGGAATCAGGTTTTGGTGAAAGGAATCAGGTTTCGATGGTTGCATTGTAAATATGGTGTGATGGTTATGGCATGGGTTATGGTTTGAAAGGGTGGCGTACATAGTTAGGTAAGATTTGGATGTATTTCGGAACGAGTGAGCAAAGGTGACGACGGTCGCGTAAGTTGTATATAAGGGCGCTGGATTTGCGGAGGATAGGTTTGTTCTTCACTCGTTCTCTAGTGTACAAAACAATCAATAGCTTCGGCATCAACCTTTGTTCACTTTGGTGATTCAGGATGTCGAGTCTCTTACCTTTTACGCAGTACCCACGATCACTGCAGCATAGTTTGGTTTTTATAACCCCTAGAACTCCGAGCCTTGAAACCTTGACAGTACTTTTCTTGCCATGCAGCATTGATATTTGCGGCGCTGGCCACTGCTTCTAACAGCAATGAGTTGAACTTGACTACTGGGATCGCTCTCAACTTTGCAGAGAAAATCGCAATTTGTTCGCCTCGTAACTTCATTGCTGTTACTTGTACTGTTTCTCCTTCAGAAGTTACCAACTGATCAGGTCTCAGAACGCGGTGGATATGCTTATTTGCGTTTGCTTCAATACTACCTCGCCCTTTTTTAAGGCGGTACTCCGAACGCCTAGATAATGCATCCGGTTTCCCATTTGCACTACCAGGTTGGTGGAATATTTGGAAATCATATCCTGCCAATTCTTGAGCCCAGCGGGCTTGTCTCTGATTCAAGATCTTTGTAGTTGTAAAGTATTCGAGATTCTTGTGATCGGTGAAGACACTGATTGGGTGAGCTGCACCTTCGAGATAACGTCTTCATTCTTTGAACTGGAATATTATGGCGAGCATCACTTTGTCATGGATTTCATAGTTGATCTCGGCTTGATCCACCTTTCGAGAGTAGTAGGCTATAGGGTGCAATCATCCATCAATGACTTGGGAGAAAACTGCGCCGATTGCAAAATTGCTTGCGTCAGTCTCGATCACCACAGGCCAAAGAGACTCGAAGTGCCGTAATATGGGTGCCTCGGTGAAGTACTTTTTTAGTGTATGGAAGGCTATTTGATTCGGCGGATTTGCTTTCCAATCAAACTTTTCGTTCGCTTTCGTTTTCTTGATTGATCCGGTAGAGGATGGCATATCATTGAAAATCCTTCGATGAAGCGTCAATAGAAGTTGGTGAATCTGAGGAAGGATTGGACGTCCTTGACAGACTCCGGAATCTCTTATTTAAGAATTGTATCAATCTTGTTTTCGGACATGCTGACACCTTCTCCTGATATGAGGTACCCGAGGAACTCAACTTGCTTCTGGTGCCATTCGCACTTATCGGGTGCAATAGCCAAGTTGGTTTCCTGTAATCGACGAAAGACTTCTGGAGTGAATCACACATGCTCTTCTTCGTTTTCTGTATAGATAAGGATATCATCTATATAAATTACAATTCCATGATCGATCAGATCTCGCAGGATGTCATTCATCACATCTTGAAATGTAGCTAGCGCGTTCGCCAATCCAAATGGCATAATTAGGTATTCATATTGTGCATATCTCATATAAAACGCTGTTTTCCATTCATCACCAGGTTCAATTTGAATGAGGTTGTACCCTGCCTTCAAATCAATCTTGGTGAAAATTCACCATCTAGCAACACCGTCTCTAGGTTGGTTTATAAGCGGCAATGGATATCAGTTCATAATCATCACACGATTTAGACCTCGGTAATCCACACACAATCATAAGCCTCTTCCATGTGGCTTTGGAACGAAGAGTATGAGTGCACCTGCGGGTGACTTGCTAGAACGGATCTTTCCAGAATCAAGCATTTCCTTCAGATATTCTTTAAGAACCGAAAGCTCCTTCTCTGAGTACGTGTAGATGGGGCCCCATGGTGGCCGCGCTCCATCTTTCAAGTCAATGACATGATCGTAGGATCGATGAGGCAGAAGTGCATTGGTAGTTTCTCTGTTGTATAACGTTTCGAAGTCTCTATATTGCCATGGAATTCACTCTACCCAAACGATCTCAATTTCATGTGCCGCATTGACGTGCATTGAACCAATAACCTCGATCTATCGATGTTCAGTACCAATCATTAAAATGGAATCGTCATATTCGATTGAGAACGGAGATACTGCTGCCTTTGTGCAATGTTGATGGCAGTGTTTCGATGTAAACTGGAGCTTATGATTTTCTTCCGTAACTCTACTGAGTGCTCCATGTTTGATGATCCACCAGTATGGTAACATGATATCAGACGAATCCTCCATTGGACCAATTTCGAAGGTTTCTTTGGTATAATGGGATTCATACCGCAGAGTGACGGGGAAGGTATACTGCCAACCCGCTCCTTCTACTCTTTCACAATTCAAGTTTTCGACTATCTTTGCTTCCGTTCGAGTCACTAATAGAACACTAACGTATGAGACTGGGTAACTGCCCACGACACAGTGTCCGACCGCACTCGGGCGATCACTCAGCCGAAGGCAAATGTCAGTTTATCAACCCACGAACTCTCCAAAGTTCATATACAACTTCAACAATGGGTCGGGTGAAACCCCGGTCAGACTGTGAGCGTGAGAAATCGATTATTCTTGCAAAAAAGAATGTTCTTTCTGGTGTTGAGACTTCAATTGGATCGGCAGCAGCCACTTATAGTTTGCCCTACTCTACTCTGCGAGATCGTCTGCGAAGTACACAGTCAGCCTCCACTGCGCACCATCAGGAACAACTCCTTACATCACAGGAGGAGAAATCAATTGTCCGCATGTGCAATAAGTTAGATGATATTGGCCATCCAATCAACTTGCGAATTTTGAAGGGTTTTGCAAAAGGCTTACTACCGATTTCAAAGTACCAAGAAATTGGAAAGCACTGGGCTACCCGCTTTTTAAACCGTCACCCAGAGGTATCTGCCAGATTTAGTCAGCGTCTCGACTGCCAAAGAGCCAATGCAAGTAACCCTGCTCTAGTAAAAGATTATTTTCGGAAACTAGGAAAGCTTATACGGGAATTCAAAATCCAGCCAGAAAATATCAACCATATGGATGAGAAAGGGTTTCTACTAGGACAAGCTTTCAAAGTCAAAGTTATTGTCCGTCGTGGCCGAAAAGATCCACATTACAGTCCGGATGGCAATCGGGAAATGGTGACAGTTATTGAAACTATTTCCGCAGATGGTCGTCTTCTCCCACCCATGTATATGTACAAGGGATCAGCACATCGAATGGAATGGCATGCTGCAGTTCAGAAGGAAGGGGAAGCAACATTTGCGTGGTCACCCAAAGGTTGGACTGACAGGGAACTAGGTTTGCAGTGGGTAGAACGCAACTTGGATCGCTTTAGTGGAAATATGTATGTACTCTGCTCCCTGATTTATGGGCCCAGAGTCCTGGCTAATAACTTGCTACTGCTCACTACTAACAAGAGTTTGTATAGTCCTGATCGGGAGCACCGGCTATTGATTCTTGATGGACATGATTCACATTATACTGCAGAGTTTTATGAATACTGTTTGGATCACAATATTCACCCGCTTTGTGTCAAGGTTTCAAGGCTCGGAGTTCTAGGGGTTATAAAAACCAAATGGAAGGATACAGTGATCGCGGGTACTGTGTAACAAACTAGAGACTCGAAATCCGGAATCACAGAAGTGAACAGAGGTTGGTGCCGAAGCTATTGATTGTTTTGTAGACTAGAGAACGAGTGAAGAACCAACCTATCCTCCGCGAATCCAGCATCCTTATATACAGTTAGGGCGACCGTCGTCATCTTTGCTCACTCGTTCCAAAATACATCCTAACTCCACCCAACTATGTACGCACCCTTTCAGTCCGCGGCCTACGCCATAACCATCACGCCATATTTTCAACGCAACCAACACAACCTGATTTTAACCAACAAAACCTGATTCCAACGAACAAAACCTGATTCTAACCAACAAAACCTGATTCCCTTCGTATTCCTGTATACCAATCATCGATCCATATTCCTCCCTCGATCCTCACTCGACACAACCATGACAGTAGCTCCCCCTTCCACAGGCCGTGTTCCTACGAGGCTATTGATCCGGGTTTGCCAGGTTGTTCTTTGTGGAATGTATCGATTGCCTGAAGTCCGTCCACATTGATTGCCGGTACCCAGCTTTGTTCATCATAGCCCTTCCACTTGACTAGGTACTGCAGTTGTCGTTGAAACATTCTCGAGTTGTCGATGCGTTCCACTTTGTATTTTTCTTCTCCGTCCACAATAACTGCAGGTGGTGCAGATTCGATTTGCCCTGGCAAGGAATCTTCCGATACTTTAGTCAAGCGGGAGATTGTTTGTACTGGATGAATGTGGAGATCCTTGGGTAACTGTAACCGATAGGCCCATGAACTGATGGCCTCCGTAATCTTGTAAGGTCCCAGGCATTTCCAGTGAAGTTTCTTGCTGGGTCGTTGTGTTGTAATGTTCCTGGCGTCCATCCAGACTCGGTCCCCAACCTTCATCTGCACTCCCTCTCATCGATGCTTGTCCGCTTGTTCCGCTTGGATATCTTGTGCTCGAGTCATCTCAGCCTTCATCTGGTGGAAGATATCGTTCATTTTCTGGCAGAGGGTGTTCGCGTTTACTTCCCTGATACTGTTTCCATTCTGAATCGGATGTTGGCTAAAGGTCTTTCATGGATGAAATCCGTAATTGCCAAAGAACGGTGAGCATCCTGTTGTTTCCGAGGTGTGATTGTTCGATACGAATTCTGCCATTGGTAGCCACTATGTCCAGTCGTTCTGTTGATAATTGACGAAGGCTTTGCGGTACTGTTCCATAATGGCGTTCATTCGTTCCGTTTGTCCATCGGTTTGTGGATGAAATGCGGTTGACAGCTTTCGTTCGATTCCTAATCTTTCGCAGATATGTTTCCAGAACTCCGAAGCGAATTGAGGTCCTCTGTCTGATACTACGGTGTCTGGTAACCCATGTAACTTGAACACTTTTCGTATAAACATTTCGCCCAGTTTCCTTCCATCTGTATCGTCCCCACATGGTACCAAATGCTTCATTTTCGACAGTCTATCCACTACTACCCATATGGCATTATACCCTTCGCTTTCTGGCAATCCCACCACGAAATCGATACTTAGATTCTTCCATGGTTGTTGTGGTACTTCCAGTGGTTTCAGCCATCCGTGGGTTTTCTGGTGAGTTGCTTGCTGCGTTGACATATGTGGCAGTTTCGTACGTACCTATCCACGTCCTTCCTCATACCTGGCCATTGATGATTTCTTTTGAGGAGTTCGAAAGTTTTTGCTCGTCCTGGATGTCCTGCTGCTGGTGTATCGTGATGATTCTTTATCATTTGAAGTTGCTTTGAATTTTCTTCGCTGACGATTTCCGTGGCGTTGGCAAACAGTCCTTCGCTGGTGTCATACGGGCAGTCCTTGCACACCCATTGAATCCAATTCCACAACTCTTCTGAGCTAACTTCGTCGGCTTCTCGACTGACTACTTCCGCAAACGCTACCACCAATCCCTTCTGTATTCTTTGGTCAAGATTTTCCATTTTCAGCACGTTTTGTTGGGTTTTTTCTGCCCCCCCTTCGGAGGAATGTCTCCTGGCATTCTGGTGAGTGTACCGGGCTTCTGACCCTGTTTTCCTGGACGGTATATAATCTTGAACTTGAATCTTGACAGGAATTCCGACCATCTTGTTTGCCTTCTGTTGAGTAGCTTTGATGTCATGAAGTATTCGAGATTCTTGTGGTCTGTCAGTATTTTAATAGGATATACTGACCCTTCACAATCCGGTCTCCATTGTTCCAGGCTTTGAACGATGGCTCCTAGCTCTTGATCATAGATTTCGTAATTTTCTTCCGCTGGTGTATGTTTCTTTGAAACGAATGCCACTGGATGGAGAATTCCCTGATCGTCGTATTGTGATAATACTCCTGCAGATACATAACTCGATGCGTCGGTTTCCAGGACGATTTCCTTTTCGTAGTCAAAGTGTGCTAGGACTGGTGCTGTTGTAAATGCTTCCTTCAATTCGGCGAATGCTCTCTTTTGATCAGGGCCCCAGTGAAAGGGTACCAGCTTTTTTGTAAGTTTGGTTAATGGTTGTACCACCCGGCTATAGTTTCTTATGAACCTTCGGTAGAAGTTTGCGACTCCTAAAAATGCTTGAACTTCGTTGAGCTTGCTGGGTGCTTCCCACTCCTTAACCGCTGTTACCTTTTCCAGGTCCATTCTAATTCCATTTATCCCAACTATCAATCCCAGATACTTCACTTCCTGTTGATGGAATTCGCATTTTTCCGCTTTCAAATACAGACCGGCTTCCTTAAGCGTCGTCATTATTGCTCTGACGTGTTCCTTATGTTCCTTTAAATTGTCACTGTAGATAAGGATGTCGTCCAGGAATGCCGTGCAAAAGATGTCCAGGAATGGACGAAGAGTATCGTTGATGAATTCCTGAAAGCTAGCTGGTGTATTGGTGAGTCCGAAGGGCATAACGAGGGATTCAAACAGGCCATAACGGGTTCCAAACGCTGTTTTCCATTCGTCTTCTTCTGCTATTCGAATCATATTATAGGCATCTCGGACATCCAATTTGGTGTACCATTTGGCTTTTGATAATCTCAGCAGGGTTTCCTGGATTAATGGTAGTGGATATCGATTTTTTATCGTTCCTTTGTTGAGTCCTCGGTAGTCCACACATAGTCGTAAGCCTCCATTCGGTTTAGGTGGGAACAACACCAGTGCTCCGCATGGTGATGATGACGATCTGATGAATCCCTTTGACAAATTCTTTTCAATCCACTCTTTTAGGACCTGAAGTTCTTCTGTTGACAAGCTGTAGATTGGTCCGAAAGGTGGGGTGAATCCGTCTTGGAGTGTAATCTTATGATCGTATGGTCCGTGTGGTGGTAGTCTTTCAGCGATTACTTTGTCAAAGAGGGGGAGAAACTCATGATATTCCTTGGGAATTAATTGTTCCAGCGGTTTTTCTTGAAGGTCCTTCACTTCTAGGGCCTTGTTGATTTCATATAAGGTTACCGCGTACACCTTAAGTTTCTCCTTCTTATTCCGTCTCATCAATGGAGCTGCTGCTATGGCACATATGTCCAGTTTTGGTCCATCGGATTCCATTGTTTCCATATGATTTCCCCATACCCATACGCTCGAATGATATTGACAGTGCTTCTGGCAGTAATCGCTTTCGAATCCTATTCTTTTCTTTTGGAATTTGACTGTAACCTCGTGAAGTTGTAGCCATGGTAATCCAAGTACGATTGGATAGTGTCCAAGTTTCGTAACGAATGCTGGTAACTGTTCCTGATGTCCACGTATGCCTAAGCTCAGTTTAGCCATAGTGGTGATGGTTCCTGATTCGATGGGTCTTCCATCTATAACTTCTAATTCTCTTGATTCTTTTAATTCTTGTTCTTGTAATTGATGATGGCGGACGAAATCTTTGTCAATAAATGCTATTCCAGTAGCTCCGCAGTCTATCAATGCGTGGGTATCAATGATTTTGCCTTCTATTTTCAGCGAGCATTTCACAACGAGATGTTTGCTTTCCATAGAAGACTCTTTTATTTCTGCGCTTGATATAGAAAACTGCGAAATACCAAAACTAGCATTAACTGACAAAGGAGATTCGTTTCCAGCGCAATTGCCATCCTTATTGCACTGGACTCAACTTTTCCCGATTCCACTTCCTTTCCTTTTCCTGTTGTTGAATCTGCATCCCCTTCGTTCGCTGCCTTCTTAAACAGTGACACTTCCATTTGTCCTGATGCTGCCTTCAGCTTCCTTGGGCACGATGCCGCGAAATGTCTGCTATCCCCACAGTACATACATAATCCGCCTTCGCTTCGTCTCTTCCTTTCCTCAGGTGTGATCTTCGTTCCTTTCACTGCCGAAAGGTCCATTGGAGCGGGACCGTGATAACCTGAAACTGATCCTGCTGGTGCAGCGTCTGGGGCGGATGTGGTGTTGGTCGTTGAATCGGACCTCTTATAACCCTCTCATTTCCCAGATTTCTTTTCCACCGCTCTCCTTCTTAGTTGTGAGTCTCTTTTTGACACCATCTTGACGAATTCGATCATGCTTTCTGGCTCCTCGATATGTTGTATGGAGTCTTTGAGCTCGTTGGATAATCCCTTTCCTATTACGTCCAGTTGTGCATCTTCGTTCCACTTGGTGTCTACTACGTATCTTTGAAATTCCGCGTAGTATTGGGAGAATTCGCAGTCTCGTTGTCTGAGTTTCTCGAGTTCCCCTTTTGCTGTTGCTGCTCTGTTCTGATCTCCGAATGCTATATCCAGCAGGTCAACTAGGTCTTTCAAGGTGTTGAGCTTGACTTCTCCTGATATTTCGTCACAGTGTGGCATTAACTGTGCCAGAGCCACTCCTTTTAGACATCCAACAGCATACCTCAGTTTCTTCTGTTCGTTGTTGAATGCCTTCGGTTTTCCGGCTATCTTTAACGCCAACTGCACCTTCCACCTTTGAAGTTCCTTCCTATCTTCTCCTGAGAAGCTGGTAATGTCATTTACCTTTTCCTCACGCTCCTCCCTGTCCGTCCTTTCTCCAGTTTCTTCCCTTCTTCCTTCCGTCCACTTCAGGATCCTGGTTACCTGCTGCTGATTTTCTTCCGCCAGGTCCCTGAATATCTCCATTTGAGCCTGAGCGTATTCCAGATCTTTCCTCAGTTCCGCCAGGTCTGGATTTGATTCCTCCAATGCTTGTTTTAGAATCAGGACTTCTTCTTCCAGATCCCCATGACTGCATGCCTGCGGTGTCGTTTCGGCGGCTGCCGCTTGCTGGGTAAGCAGTAACTCCTGCTTCAAGTTATCCCTCTCTTGGACGACTTTGTCTCCTTCTGCCAACAACTCCGATATGCGTGCTTCCGCATTCTTCACAGATTGCATTTCCTTGTGCAATTCGTTCAATCCGCTGGTTGTTGGTAGTTGGCTCAGTACTGTTAGCCCTTTGTTGATGTCTGTGATGTGACTCCTGAGCTGTGTTTCGTTCATGATTTCTGTATTTATTGCTGCCACGTTTTCCAGTTCTATTTGTAAAGCTCCAGTCAACATGACGTCACAAGTTGGTCTCGAGGATTCTCCGGACATATTTCTGATGATGTAGAGAGGCGGCTGTGAGGAGGCGAGGCTCTGACAAATAGTTTCTGACTTTGTCTATGTTGTCTTGGATTTGTTGAACTACCGCTTTGATTTCTGCTTCTAGAAACGGGTTGACCATCTACCAGAAGCACACCTCGAGTTTGCTAGGTGTTGTTACAATGCTCAGCGGGGTTGGTAAAGGGGCCGGATGTAACTCGCGTTCAACTCCCTTTCTCTTGTTCACTTTTCGTTCGTTGTAATCCGCCCACGAGATTTGGCTTTCTATGTCCTTCTGTGTTGCTTTGATCGTGGATTCAGATTTTGTTGATTGAGCTTCTGCTGCTCTGCCGATTGTTGTATGCGTCTCTCCGCAGTTATGCTCGCAGTAGCATGGTTCCTGGTTCTGGCAATCGACGTGAAGACCGTAATACATAGTCCAGAAGTTTTTAAATACTGCGTCATCGATTTGGAGGCCTCCTCCGTTGCTTGCTGCTTCTGTCCAGTAGCTGTTCCAAGGAGATACCGCATGTGGTTCGTCCCAGAAGTATGCTTCCAAAGGTTCCTCGGGTTCGTTGAGGATAGCGTCGATACTATCAAAGGCGTTCAGGGGTTCTTGTTCGAAGAGGTTGATGATTCGACCAGCTAGGTCGAGGAAATTGATTCGGGATTGTTCAGGTTTGTTGCTGTCGTACCCTGGCATTTAAAACAGCGTGGACCCTTCTCGTCAGTGTTTCCACAGGCACACAACGCAGGAGTGTCTCCAAAAGCTGTGTACTGTGAGCTTGTTTTCGAAGTTTCCAACTGACTTAAACACGGAACAAAGGGGGTTGCAAGGTCTGTGGCAAAAGTAACAACCGCTTTGATGAAAGTAGCGGCACATATACTGAATTATAACCACTAGAAGCGATTGTAGACTCGTTCTTCTGTCAAGGTTTCAAGGCTCGGAGTTCTAGGGGTTATAAAAGCCAAACGGAAGGATACAGTAATCACGGGTACTGCGTAACAAACTGAGACTCGAAATCCGGAATCACAGAAGTGAACAGAGGTTGGTGCTGAAGCTATTGATTGTTTTGTAGACTAGAGAACGAGTGAAAAACAAATCTATCCTCCACGAATCCAGCATCCTTATATACAGTCAACGCGACCATCGTCACCTTTGCTCACTTGTTCCAAAATACATCCTAACTCCACCCAACTATGTACGTACCCCTTTCAGTCTGCGGCCTACGCCATAACCATCACGCCATATTTTCAACGCAACCAACAAAACGTGATTCTAACCAACAAAACCTGATTCCAACGAACAAAACCTGATGCTAACCAACAAAACCTGATTCCCTTCGTATTCCGGTATACCAATCATCGATCCATATTCCTCCCTCGATCCTCACTCGACACAACCGTGACACTTTGCTTTCCAGCCCACTCTACCCACCTTTTACAACCACTTGATGTTGGCCTCTTTGGACCACTACAGCGAGCATACAGTGCAGAGCTGGACAATTGGGTGAGACGGGGTGGAAATGCTATCAAGAAGGGCCAATTTTATGAGTACTACCCCTGCAATTATATAGAAAGAGTTGGAGTATTAGACCCAGTACTAACTTTGTCTCAGGCTTATAACACGTGCCAGACGAAGTACCTATACATCCAAGAATATCTGCAGTGCCTTTGCAGCAACCGGCATTTCCCCATTTAATTCTCGGCGGGTTTTACCTCACGCTTCACCGATGGTCACTCGGCTTGGCTCGGCACCAGGTGCCTGTAGTAAATCTACCGTTTCTGCAACCCCAAGTCATTCCAGGGGGGTTAGTCACCTACAGCGTACTGCTATGCATCTGGTCAAGCGAACCACACCTTCCTATCTCAAGCTTGAGTGTATTATTGGCCAACTGGGCAGGTCTGCAGAAGGAGCACTTGCTGATAGGGATTTGGGGGCAGAAATGCTTAGAGATTTGCGCTCTCAAGCCAAAGATTTTTCAGCAGTAGCAGCCAAGGACCGCCGACAGCTTACTAAAGCAAGGGTATTTACCCAGAAGGATGCGGTGCAGCTCAGAGAAGAGAGAGAGTGAAAAGAAGAAGCAAAAACCGCCAGAGCAGAATCCAAGAAGATGAAGCAAACTACAGCTGCTACCAAAAAAGGAAGTGGTTCAAACATTCCAAAACGTATGAGGAAGAAACAGAGCATGCCAAAGAACACTGGCACGAATTTACAGGGCGCTGGGAGCGAAGAGGAAGAAGGTACCATAGATGAAGAGTGGGTGTCTGAGAAGGAATGTGGGGGTGAGGAGGACTCCCTGATATCTACTGGTGGTTTCTTTGAGGGTAAACTCACAGAAGATGATGGAGAGAGAGCTGAGATACTAGGGAAAAAGGTTCAGATAGTTACAAGGTCAGGGAGAAGAGTAGGTTGTGTAATTTACAATTAATATGATACCTGTGGGGTGTGAGCGGAATCCTGGTCATGGGCGGTTACTCAGTAAATTACGTTATGTGAATCGGCCCACTGCTTCGACATCATCGGTGTATCACACCCAGTATTCAATTAAACCCTTACAGGGACGCTCTTCTCGTCTCGAACTCTTGCAAACATGCGTACTGTGGGTCTTGAACCTGTCTTATGTTCAGGTGGTAATTGTTGGGATTTCTTGGGTACAGGCTGAGGTGCGCTGGCTGCAGCCTTGCGTTTTCGATCTTTTCGGTTGACAACCATGGTGAACTGCCTTTCAACACAGCTGCGGCCGCAATGGGTCGTAGTTAATGAGGTTCGAATGAGTTTTAATCAAGTTCGATGGTAGTTGCTTTGTCACTTGTCACGCTTGGATGCTATATGACCAGTATATTTCGAGTACTGAACTCATGCTCAGGCACCCTCTCTTAAAGAGCAGAAAAGAAAGTATATTGAATATCGAAAAGCTATAATACCAATGACCACATTGGTAAGACCCAAATGAAAACCCAAAAGAAGTATGAATATCTATACCCATAAAATCAAAAACCGGAGGTCTCTGTACCGCAAAAACTTATAGAAAAGAACGCAATTCCAAAAGGAAGACAAAAGAAACTCGTTACATCTGTCAATCTTCATACCATCGCAGTCAACCTCGTAAAGTAGTTGAGAGGTTAAGGCTACTACCGGTTTGGTAATTCGGTCAGCCAGACTCCTGGGCTTGATCTTCGAAGAAGAGGTGGTTACTTCTGGCATTTACACCTTAGGCTTTTTGTCCTTCTTCTTCTATTTGCTGGAGGAGATCTTGATGGCATTCTTACGGAATACCCATCGGTGCTCTGAAGAACCGCAGCGCTTGCACTCGTTGTGCGTGGCTCGTGCTTCCAGCAAAGATTCCGGAATGCCTTTCAGGGCTTCGCCTTTGTCTACATTGGCAGGCTTAGGACCTTGTTTCTCCATTCGAGGTTTTTTGGAGTCAGAATCTTTCTCAAAGTTCTTCTTTCCTTGATTCCCCTTATCACCATCATCATCACGCTTCCTCTTATTGATCTTTTTGTCTTTGGGTTTGTGATCGTTGTGTTGGTGCTTGTCTTGCAGGCGTCTCTCATATGTGCGGCCAACTTGTTTGAGCAGTAATTCGTATTCTGCGTCATTGTTTGGTGTAGTCTTTGAAATGGATATTCCATCCTGGATTTCTTCGTTGAGTCTGCTGTGTCGATCCTGCCGCCGTGCAATAACTGATGAGCAGACATAGTAGTTCAAGTTCTCCATCTTTACGATATAGTCCTGGATGTCTCGCTTGTACTGCAATTTCTTCATTTTTTCGAGGCATTCTGTTTCTTTCTCCGAGTCGATGAATCGTTCTTCCATAGCACTGGTGAATGCTGACCATGTGTTAACCTGAAAATGCTTCTTAAGCTGTTTTTCTCGGTTGTTGTACCAGCCCAATGCTTTCTCTGTAAGAATACTTCCCACAAAGATGATTTTATCGTCGTCATCGTTATAATCATCCTTGCAGTATCTGAGATAGCGATCCACTCCTGTAATCCAATGGTGGTAGGATTCCGACCTATCCGTTGGATCTCCTTTAAACTTGTAGGGAAGCTCACTTGTACTTCTTGTTTGGATTAGGAGCTCATGGTGGCTGGGGTGGTATTCATGGTAGTAGCGAAGGTGATTGGCTAGAATCCGTTTCTGCTGGTTGTGGAAGTGGTGGGAGAACGACATCTCCACTATCAGAAGAGCTGGAGCTTCTCGATCTGGAGCTAGAAGACCCGGAGTCCCCTGGAGGGTCTCCTGCAACGTCTCCTGCACCATTTCCATTACCATTCGGTTCTGGCGTCAAAGCCTCTTTGACCCATATTCCAACGCCATTACTTACGGTGTATCGAAGGCGGAATTCCTGCTCAACAGGCTTGGTATCCCCGTCCTTTGGTGTCAATACTGACTGGGCCAGTAAGTGTACTGATTTCTTTGTTCTCACATCTGAGAGCTTTGTCTGCAAAGCTCTAGTGAATTCCTTGAATTCCCCCTCAAAGTTCTTCTTTATCTTTCACTCAGCCGCCTTTCTTTCCCTCTCCACGTTGTCTGCCTTTTTCTGTGCTTTCTCCTGTATCTTTGTTGCTTCTTGACGAGACTTGGGGTATAGCCCGGACATATGTTTGCCATCTTCTTGGGATTTTATCCGAACATCCGCCAGCTCCTGGGATTGGGTATGCACTTGGAGGGCATGGCATTCTTGGGCTCGTTCCTTGTTATCGAGCAGTGTTGAAAGGGTTCCCCACGCTTTTCCACAATGCTGGATTTGCTCGCTGAGGGCTGACAGCAGCTCTTCGTAGGCTTCGGTGGATTGGGCGTTCATTAGAACAAAGGCTGCTTGGATGTTAGCCACTAACACTTGGGATTGGATGACTATGTCCCAATGCTTCTCGAATTGAGCCCATTCGATTTTCTCCACTCCCAGATAAACGGCATCAAATATATCGTTTTGCCTAATGATGAGGCTTTGGTAAGCTTTGGCCAATCCTGGGAGGGCCGTCTGAATCTCGAAATTTTCCCCCGTTGCTTCCTGAATCAGGGTGTCTATTCATCTGAGCTCCCCATTGATTCCCTCCAAAAGCTCAATAACCCAGTCCGCAAAATCTTTTCTTGTGATGAACTGGTATTGTGTCAGCTGCTTATCCTGATCGCTGGATAGGATCAACGCATTTTCTCTTCTAACCACCGTGTAGGCGTTCGTCATGCTGGTGTCTGACCCAACTATTATCGAACGACAAAAAATTGCTCAACAGGGGTGGTGTGAAAGAAGAAGAATCGAGCTCTGGATTCTTGCTGCAGTTGTACCGATGGCTCGTAGTCTGGGTGGGAGGCGTACATAATTAAGGACCAGCAACGGGGGAATAGATATCGAAATAGGGGTGGTATTTCGTCCGAATTCATTCACCAATTCCAATGTTAAATGGCTGTGATGATGGTCGATAGAGCGGCTGCTGCTCTTCCGATTGTTGTGTGGGTTCTTCCGCAGTTGTGCTCGCAATAACACACGTCCTGATCTCTGCAATCTACGTGCGAGCTGTTGTATCTAGTTCAATGATCAGCGAAGACTGGATCATCGATACTTAGACCTCCTCCTTGTCTGGCCGCATCTGTCCAGTAGAGGTTCCACAGATACAGCGTATCAGGTACGTTCCAAAAGTAATCCTCAATAGGTTCTTCGACTTCGTTTAGGAGAGCGTCGATGCTATCGAAGAAGTTGAGTGGTTCTGGTTCTGTAAGCTGCCATGGGATTCCAGCTAAATCGAAGAAGTTGACTCGACAGTGGCAGTTGGAGTCGTATGGCATCAAGGTCGCTTGATGTATGTGGGTAGAAAGAATACCTTCCTCAGAAGCATTTCTTTGCTAACAATATAATGTAACACCGGGAGCTTCGCCCCAGGTTTACCCGGTCAAAGTAGTATCCGTACTCAATTTCGGGACTTGCTTCGAAGGTAGTTTAGAAGGTTAGCTCGGGATGTGGAAATCACTAAAAGGTTCTGAACGAAAAGAATAGGCTTTCTCCAATACGTATATTGTCAAGGCTTGTTCACCTCGCTGAGAAGGTTGAAGCCTTTCTGCCCTCGAACAACCCAAGGTCTTTATACCTTTGTCTTCGCTCTAACAAATGCTTCTATCTATGCCTATCTCTAGAGCTCCAGCACCGTGACCACCTTCGAACCAATGTCTGTTCCTTTGCAACTACCGCGGCCTCCATCTCTCGATCCTCTATCGTCTTTATCGTCATGGGATTATAATCAGACTATTGGTATCCTTCATGACATCAAGCTGGTGGGCTTGTGCCCCCGGACCAGTGGTATCCTTTCGATCTGATAACCTTCAGACGAATAGGCCTGTTTCATTAGAGAGCAGCTTCGCTGTTCAGAGTAGGCACATATTCTTAGGCCTTCGGCAGTCGTCGGCTTTTGGCTGGCGCCATTGCGCTGTTTGCCGGCTATCCGTTTGTCATCAGCTTCTTGGCCGATGCCATTGAGCTGTTTGCTGGCTGTCCGTTCGTCGTCGGCGATTCAGAGCAGAAGCGACCGCGGCCATTAACTAGCCATCGATGCTTATTGATGGTATGGGTGTTCATTTGCTGGCCATCGGAAAAGATTGGCTCTGGCATCCGATGTGAGTAATAGCCGATGACGTCCAATCAGGCAAATCGCGGGTGATCGTAAGTGACCCCGCTGCGAACTTGCTTTGTATAACAGCTACCTCCCCAATTGTACCATGAATTTAAATATTAGAGCATTTTGCAAGTAAGAGTTCTAAAATCTACTCCTTGAGTCAATCCTCAATGACTGCCTCAATGATTTCGATAGCGATACATTTATCTAGATTCATTTCTATTACCATCATACCAATCAATCAATTTTTCGCTACCCTAGCCACAATCGCTTTGGTAATTTGTATATTGGGGTATTTGGTGTTTAGGAGTTCTAAAATCTCCTTGCCAAGTCGACTAGCAAGGACTGCCTCCATGATTTCAACACCGATTCACTTATATAAATGCATTTCTTTCACCTCTGTGCTATTCTACTTATTTTCCATCGCTGCAGCTATAAACGCCTCGGTAATTTATATATTGGTGTTTTTTGCAAGTAAGAATTCCAAAATCTCCACATCAAATCACCCTACAGAAGTAATGAAAGCTACCTCAGGAAACTGTTTTGACCCACTCGTGGAATCGGCCCTTCCATGCATGGGTTGTACCATCTATTGACAGGGCAGTTCCATGAATGGGACAACCAAAAAAGGAAAAAAAATTCAAATTAAATTTGTACTGCTAAGAGGACTATTGAGTACTTGTAATTTAATTGTTGGTAAAGTTAACTGAGTGAAATAATTACAAATAAAGTCAGCAAAGCCAATGAAACCAGCAAAGCCAGCAAAACCAGTAGTAGTATACTTTGAGCAAAGTGAAGCCACTTTGATATTTATTTATATAGAAGCAAAGGAAAGCCAATTTTGTATTTATTTGTATAGAAGCAAAGCAAAGCCAACTGACTTGTAAAAGAGATTTATAACTGTAAAGCAAAGCTAAGCAACTTATAAAAGAGATAGAAGTAAAGTGGAGACAACTGATTGTAAAAGAATACATGGCAGCAAAGCAAAGCCAGCTGACTTATAAGAGATTTATAGAAGTGAAGCAAAAATCACTGGCTTGTAAAAGAGATTACAGAAGTAAAGCTGGCAAGACAACTGATATGTAAAAGACACTTATAAATGGAAAGCAAAGCAAAGACAACTGACTGGTAAGGGATTTATAGAAGCAAAGTAAAGCCAACTAACTGATAAACAAAATTCCTAGCAGTGAAGCAAAAACCACTTACTTGTAAAAGAGATTTATAGATGCAAAGCAAAGACAACTGATTTGTAAATAACAATTATAAAAAGAAAGTGAAGTGAAGACAACTGACTTGTAAGAGATTATATAAGTGAAGTAAAGACAATTGATATGTAAAATACATTTATAAAAAAGAAGTGAAGCAAAGCAAAGATATTATAAATGAGTTGTGTAGAAGCAAAGCAAAGGAGTAGTATTTATATTTTTTATATTTTTTTATAGGCCAAGCTATTTAATTTGCATAATTTCGGTTGTCCCATTTATGGGCCCATGAATGGCAGTACCATTCATGGAACCGCCCAGTCCATGGATGGTATGGCCTATCCATGGATGGGCGGCTACCACGAATGGGTCACAACAAAACTCTATATTCATATCCCTACTCAATAGCTTTAGAACCACCTGCCTATTAAATTTCTGCATAATTGTCACAATACCAGCAGCGGTAATCTTGACGTTATTACCAACATCCAGTAACCCTCCATTACTTCACTTGCACTACTGTAGTTCTGTGCACATGCAGTTGCAACTTGTTCAGTGATCACGAAATTGCCACCTATAGCCAGCAGTATATTCATCGCCTTCGCAGTACATCTTCTCGCAAGTGTTGCAATTACTTCGGCGGAGATCTCGAGATTGAAATCTTTGCACAGCAAGTTCAAGACGAACTCCTCATCCAAATGGGTTATGATGGTTACAAAAGCAGCCACGGCGATCGTAACTTTGGAAGCATCTCTACTTAGAAATATCCCCATCACCTCATTTTTATTGCTCAAGTTCCATACCAGAGCAGTCACAACATCATTGGTGATGTTAAAACTGTCGTTCTTAGCTAATAGTAACTTGATTATTTTCTGATCGAATTTCCTTAAAATAATGGCAATAGCTGCCATGGAGATCTCGACGTCGGCTTCTCTGCTCAAGAGCACTTCCATTATCTGCGCACCATTATCCGGGTTATTGGCGGCTACAGTTACGACCTCTCCGCTAATCCTAAACTTTTTATCTGCGCTTGTTAGCTTTCTTTATAGCAGACCCATCCTCTTGGGACTTCATACGTAGTAAAACAGCTTTCTTGGCCTTCACTGTCGCACCTACAACGCACTGAGCCGCTTCTTTAGTTCCAATCGCTGCTGCGGTCTCCAGTGCGTTTTTGTAACGGCCACTCTCGATATTGACATCGGCCTTCCTATCCAGAAGCAATTTAGCCATCGGTTGACGGCGGAATTTGATTGCTACATGTAAGGCATTGGTTTTATTACGACTCTGAGTGTTGATAGCGACACCACTGTCCAAAAGCTTTTTTGCAGATGCTACCAACCCATGACAAGCCAGTATTTGTAGCGGTTCTGTGTATTTGGGATCATCGTTATGAAATGACTTGAATTGCGAAAATATAAATATTTTATGTACAAGATTCATTTTGCGAGGAGAATGTGCTAGCCTCCAGAATGATTTCCACAGGTGTGAATCCTCTTCGTTCAACTGCAAAGTATGAAGTGACCAGTACAAGGCGGCATAATTCAATAGTGGGTAATTTTTTTCTAAAATGAAGATGGTGGATGTATTACCAAAGCTCCATCTAGGTATCCGATCAATCATTGGTTCCATGTCGAACTCATCGAAAGACAAATATCTCAAACAAGTGATAGCAAGCTCGAGGTTTCTGTCCTCGGAGTTCACATAGAAGGGAAAGTAACTACTATCGCTAAGCACGTCAGACATGCTGGCATAAGATTTTTTCATCATTTGAGGATCAGTGAGAATTCTCTTGCTGACTGGTTTACAAGGTGTACAGTATTATCGTTTCTTATTTTAAGGAAGGACTCAAAGAGCAAGTTGAGGTAGCTTCTAATGTTCCCCTAAATCCGACCATTTATAGAGCTCATGGAAGTGGCTTCACGCCGCATGGCATTGCAATCTTCAGCTCCTCAAGCATCAAGGGACGTTTCGCAGAAACTACCCACTGAAGGACTATCATATCCTTCTATCTGTCCTTTGGAGTTATGCGACTTAAGATTCTTCTGTATAAATCCGGGAGGGACTTCGGTATACTGAGAAGAGTTTCACGGAAGAAGTCACTTGACATATCCCCGTCGTCTCAAAGGGCATCCAAAACCAGTGACACCCATAGAAACATTCCATCCGCGCCAGCTTTCAGAACCCGGGATGTATAATCCTCCAAAGTGTAATTAGGGTTTTTGCTCCTCATTAATAGGCTGACCTTTTGGATAACATATAAACCGATGTCTTTGCGTAGTTTTGGGTGTTCATTCAGGGCGGATATATCCACAAAACTAGTTTGTTTGTTTTAATCATTCCGTATTCACTCTGCTTAGAGTATGACAGTGCCTAAATCCCCTCCCCTCCAGGTAAACCGGCTAGGTGGGGGAGTTCCCCAACCTCTACCCTTCCTTCCCCTTTCCACCATACCCCTACCATTTCTACCACACCCCCTACCATTCTCTTTGTTTCTAGTTTTTAAGATGTACCAGACTTATTGTTAGGGGATCTCTTCGTGTTTGATTTAGGATGTGCCAGACTTATCGTTGGGGATCTCTTCGTGTCTGGTTTTAGGATGTACCAGACTTATCATTGGGGGGATGGCACTGGGATTCGAACCCATAGCATGCAGCCAGTAGTACAGCAGCAATACTACTACACCACGGGGGCCACCCCCCCACAAAACTAGTTATATAGTCTCGGATCGGAACCTCCGGACGACTAGTAATGATCATTTTGAACTTTTCGCTAATGGTCGCAAAATCTCCAAAGCAGTAATTGAGTTCGCCCAAGAAGGCTCTTTGTGACTTTACCGAATACTCGTCCATGCCATCAATCAGGACAAATATTGGCCCGGTATCACTGTCGGAGACAACATTACGGAAAACCTTGGATAGGCGCTGAAATGTCCATTCAGTTTTGCCTTTCCAGAGTCTATACTCGGAACTAAAGTGTTGAAAAAGCTGTGGCGTCTAATCCAAGAGTTGGGCTAACAGGTGCTGCAAAATAGCAGTTTCTGTTTTAAGATGATCGTTGTCGTGACGGCAGAAAAAATAAGCTACGATAGGAACCCTACGACCAGTGAATCCAGAATTTCTAGCAAGATTCTCGGACAGAAATGATGAGAATGCTTTTTCCACAACCGGGGGCACCATTAATCCAGAGTAAGGTTGAAGCGTTGCTTTTCAACAACCTTTGGTAGGGTTCGTCTTCCTGTAACCAATTGAACATATCTTGATGCCGTTTGCGAAGAAGCTCGTCTCGGTAATCTTGATGGTCCATCATTTTCAAGCTTTCAAGCCACGCGAGCATGTCTTTGCTACCTAATCATTATGTCTCAGTCAAACGGACATAGATTAAAGTGTATGGACCAACCTTGGAGATTATATTCTCACTCAGGTCTAGTCATTCAACTAGGCGGCATACGAGTATTTTCAATAGCCTCCTTTTCATTTTCTATACGAAATCTGTTAGTGTTATTCATTACAGATGGATTTCCGGGGCTAATTCATAACGTACCGCTACGCTCAAAAATTTCATTCACACTCTCTTAGGTACCTTAAGAATGTTTTATAGGTTGGATCTTACTTTGAAGCGAATTTAACCATATCAGAATGGTTTTTTTAACAGGAATTCGGGTTTCGTTGGGCAGATATAAAAGGGCGGAGTCTGATGTGACCATCTTTTTTTCTGGGCCGGATCTCCCGTACTCTTCGGATGCAGACTGACACGGGTAAATTACTAACTGTTGCTTGAATCAAACCAGATGTAGCGAGAACTACCTTTGCAACTGCTGCTGTTTTCATCGTCTCGTAGAATCTGATAGTTTGCCTTTCGCTGGTCCAAATATCTGAGATTTCTTCTTTTAGCGTTTCCAGGAATCCCGAGTTCCCTCGCAGCTGTTTTAATAGTTGAATTCTTGAAGATTCAGGATCGCGTGTCATGTCTTCAACCATGGTTTCTATTTCTGTCGTCTGAAGCCCCCGATGCGGTGTTCCAAAAAAGAATATAGCACGAGTTAAATCTAGAAGTTGTCTTTGACTCTGCTTGCTCTTCGATTGAGCCAGCGCCTACCCATTTCCGTAAATACGTGATTCTTTAACGTGCGCGGCGGGCAAGGTGTTACCAGTAATATCAAGCTACCGCCAAAACTATGGCCGACAAATATAATAGGACGTGTTTTTTCCTTACAAAATTATTAGCCAATAATATTCTAACTGCGAAATTCGCCGCCCAGTACCTCAGATGAGCCCCTAGTATTCTCTAACTGCGCAACCAACTGCCTTCGGTAGTCCAAAAGTGTGTCATCTACCGTACGTCCTATAAGACTGGTGTTGTAGCCATATGTCATAATCCTAACGTGTTTGACATCTTGCGGTAAGAATTCTTGTAACCACATTCGGCCACTGCCACGGTCCCTCCACGACCCATATGCATGTCCAGCGAGACCCGTTACAGTAATAATACTGTAATCGACACTGGATAGTCAGCAGTTAAACAATACAGCACAGAGATCAGTTAAGAGGTATCAACTAACTCGGCGACGACCTCTTCCCCAGGGACGTTTAAAGGCGTTAGGTTGTAGAAGTGTGAGTTAATCAAAAGATCCACCACTTCGCCCGATTTTTTATCGGATACTGGGAATCCGGAGGTATCGTTCAGTGGAAGCTGTAGAAAGGGTGCGGGGCATCGCTTAAAGTTCAGGAGCGCTGTTTGTTTCGAGTTCGAATCAAAACAGTCTGGGTAGAGTGATAGTTGGTCTCCACTATCCAGTTCCTCGAATAATAGAGAAAGTTCCCTCAGGGATTCTAGTAGATCATCTCTATCCCAGGTTATTGGCACAGCTGATATTCGGAAACACTTCGAAACGATCGGGTGATCTGGAGTAGACGGATTGCGGGCAACAGAACCGCCGGAGTCGGGGGTCGAGGCGGGAATTTCATCCTCAGGTTGTACACGCTCTGCTGGTCTGATTGTCTCCTGTTTTGCGGCTGACTTCTGCTCCCCCTTTCAGGTCGCAGTTTTTCGGACAGATGGATGTCGGTCAGCGTCGGGATGGGCGACTTTTGGTCGTGCAGCTTTTCTTGTAGGGCTCAGGGTTGGAGGCGTTTTGCACTTGTGAGACATTTCGGTTCGAGCTGCTTTGGGAGAATTATCTGAGTCGGACTGATTTTCTTGTCGGGACAGTAGGCCCCTCAAATTCAGGCGCTTTGCACTTGGGGGGCATTTTGTAAGTCGTATAGTACAACAGTACAGCTTCAGCTGTATAAAATTGACGTCTTTCGCGAACAGTGCATCACCGAAATTCGACAATTGTGAGGCGATCCCACAGTAATTTGCGAAATATGCCCTCTTGGGTGTCCAGGATAATTTCGAAGAGTAATTGTGATTAGAGGTTGTTGCGTTCTCAAAAAGTTTGCATCCAGGCTCGAGAATGACCGATACAAGTCATATTTATAAAGCCGCACATGCTGACAGGCGTTCAGGGTTCTGAGACAACTGCATATACACTCTACAGAAAAAAAAATATACAGAATTTTTATTGGTTGGTCTGTCCAGTGATATCGATGATGCTGTAAGGCAGTGCATGATGGTGGTGGCAACACATGTACTATACGCCGAATCAAGCAGGGTTTGTTAGAGTGTAGATACTCTTTTCTCGTCACTAACAAACCTAGCTTTGCAGTATCGAAAAAAAAAGACTTATACATACGAGCACATAAATTTGATGTCGTAGAAAGATCTTGAAATTTGGTTTGCAAAGTGTGATCGCGCATGGCATGCACATGACACGCTTGCTTGCCAATTCTGCTTGCGACTTCTCTTCCCTACCTTACTCTAGATTTTTCCCTCTTCTGCAAGAGCCGAATAAATGATCCGTCATGAGCATGCATTATATGTTATTGATTCTCCCCTTAAGTTCATGTGTAGACTTACTCTCCCTAGTATGTGTTCCGTACGCAACTGGTCGCGGTCGCAACCTGGAGGCCTCCAACCGCACTCTAGGGCCCGTTTACGGTTGCACAGAGATTTTTTCCCAGTTTTACTTGGGTTGCAACTGGGGGTCAGAAAAGGTGTGCGGTGCTACAAACAGCGATGCTTTGAAGGGAACAGGATTCGAACGCATATATAGCTAAATCAACGATAGAAATTCCGGACACTGGTAATTCACTGGTTCTCAATTACTCAAACAATAGTGTGAGTGAGAAATGCCTGATCTAACAGATGGTATCAGTGGTGGATTTTTTGTATGTGTAGTATGTTCGCAAATGCTTGTCAGTTTATAACTAGAAGTCGCTAGTACATGCATGCGCAGCCCAAACTTTGGGCTGATCCAAGCTTTATTAACGAAGAACTTTATCTTTAAACCTCAATCTAAATCACAGGAAACAGAAATCCTGCTATCAGCGCACCTATCAAAGGAATTATCGGACTACGAGCAGACACAGCAGTATGATTCTATAATCTTACTTTGTACAGCGGCTATAATTTCACTAAGCAAAGAAATGCCCCACAACGTTCGGATTAGGGACCAGCGGCATCATGTCCAGATGCTATCCAAACGGTTTTGCCACGGCTCATAAAGACAACCAACTTAGGACTGTCGTCAAAAAACCCCCTTCTTTCAAAAAATGGTATTGGTTCAGCACATAACTGCTCAAGCATAACTGCTCAAGTGTACTCTGTGCATTGAAAACTCCAAGCGCACTCACATGTACATCATTATCTACACACAAACCACAAAGTACAAATGGTATCGAACACACATTCCACCCCCTTTCCCTCTTCAATCAAAAGTAATTTTCTTCCCCTGCGGTTTCATCAAAGCAGCCGCAACCTGCGCCTGCTTCTCCTTCGCCTTCCTCGCCGCCTCCCAACTAGGATGCAACGGGCCCTCCTGCGTCTTCTCCCCCGCCGCGGCCCTCTTCGAAGCCTTCGCCTCCTTCCTCTCTCTTTTCTCCCGCTCCTCCTGCTCCTCCTTCTGTACATGGTTCGCTCGCTTCCCAAACTTCCTTTCCCACAGCGCTCGCCGCGCTTGCTGTCCCATCCTGTTTTTCCGCTCCTTCTTCTCCGGCGGCCCCCGCTTCTTGCCTTGCTTTTTGTACCAGTCCGCATCGGGATCGGAGTCCCGGCCGGAAACATAGCCGCACATGAGAGAGGGTAGGAAATGGGATGTGGCTACGGGAGCCTTGGGTTTCTTTTCCTTCTCTTTTTGGGGTGGGGCGGCGGCGGCGGGTGTCTTTTGTTTCTGGGGTGGTGGAGGAGGGGGTGATGTCGTCGCTGAGGGAACGACTTCGTCTTTTTCGTCATCGGCGTCGGAACCTGACCATTCGTCGTCGGTCCTTTCGAGCTGGTTATGGATATCTTCGTGATCATCTGAATCCGACGCGCCAATGCGCTCTTCAAAATCGGCAAGGTCCGTAGATTCCGGGTCCATAATTCGTTCCCACATCTCATCCTCCCCCATAACCATCTTATCATCATCCGTAGCAGTAGCAGTATCCTCGTTGTTCGTATCCGAAAACCCCATAAACTCCTCACTCTCCTCCACCACACGATCACCATCACTAAGTTCCACTGAATCCTGCCTTTCCACCACCGCCGCCGCACGTTCACGAGCCCTAACCTTCTCCCGCCTCTCCTTCAACTTCAAAAACACATCATTCTCCTTCTCCTCTTCCTCTTCCACACACTCTTTTTTCTCCTCCAGTCCCCCCTCCTCCAACCCCATAGCCACCTGAACACTCTCCACCACTTCCCTAACCGCATCCTTCACAACCGCTGCCCCATACATCCTCGACAGCACATTCATCCTAGCCTTTTCCACGCCCTCCTCCGTCGGGGGGATCACCAGCGCCGGCGGCCACAACGTACTGGCAACAACACGTTTCCGCTTCCCGAGCGACCTAAGAACGTGTTCCGATGCGAGCGTGTTAAGGTCTTCCCCACCGAGGGCTTTCACTACTTCCAGCTGCGCCTCTAGCTTTGACACCGTCTCTGCTGCAGCGTTTTCATTCCTGTGGGTTATTAGCGACGGGGAGAGGCGCGGGGGGCTGGGGGGTGCAATGACTAACCGCGCGCTCTTCAATCGCTTTATCAGCTTTCGCGTCTCGAAAGTTTTTGCGTGCTTGAGTGCGCGGAAGACGGCTTTTGTGCCGGTTGTGACGGAGGAGGTGACGGCGACGTGAACGGTTTGGATTGCGCGGGAGGGGAGGACATCGGTTGAGGCGGGGGACTTGATGCGCTTGTGGGTGGTAGTGGGTGGTGGGAAAGGGTTTTTGCGTTTGGGTGCCATGGTGGAGTAGTGAGGTGAGGTTGTAGGAAAGAATTTTTTGCAGGGATTTGTGGAGGTGTGGTGGGTGGAAGAAGGGCAGGGGTTGAGTGGATGTATAAATTTACTACTATTATGCGGGACTGTTGATGATGAATTGAGGAAATTTATAGTTTGCGATTTGAAACGATTTTATCGTTTTTTTTTGGTTCTAAATGTTGGCGGCGAATATAAAATCGGATAAGTCAATAACCCTAACCGGGACTGAACTTCATGTCCAATCACCGCGTGTTTTGAATGACAGCACATTGTGAATTGAGATCTTGAACTCCGCCCATGTAAAAGTTCGTATTTAAAGGGTCGGCGATGAGAGTGAATCTATACGATGTTATCAGGATACCTTATGACTCTCAGCACGCTCGATAATTCGTCAAAGCCTTCAACATGTAGCGAGGCTAAGCACCTCACATCCGGCGGTTGCCTTGTAAGGCGGAGGTAGTAGTGGCAGCCCGTACTTAAGCGACTCCGCCTCTTACGGTCCAAGCTCCGTCGTGCACTAACATCCCTCTCGTGCATTGTGTCACCCCACTTCCACTTCAAAACCTCACGATTCCCATTGTATCAATTCCACAAACAATGACGTCCCAACTCCCCTCTACAATTTACATCCTCACCTCCCCCGCCGTCGCAGACACAATAACCTGCATCTATCCCATCAGCAGCCAATACGGTCTCCTCCCCCGTATCTTCTTCTACATCACCCTCTTCCTCTGCATCTTTGCACATAACGAATGGCTCGTTGCCGCATGCCTGCTTTCTGTCATGACCTACACCGGTACAGGTGCAATCCACGCCTTCGTCCTGGCGAAACAAAACCACGCCGTACTGGACCTCGACGCAAGAGTTCTCCTTCCCCTCCTTGCAGCAGCACTCCTATGTTTCTCGCCGATCCTGCAGTGGTCGGGAACACTCCGTAGTCAATCTGGAAGACGCATCTTTGAACTGTGGGTAGCATTAGTTGCAGTTGGTGCGCTGTGCTGCATCGGAGGATTTTTGGGTCCAAGAACGGAGACAGAAACAGAGTGTAGATCTGTCGATGGCGCCTTACGAAGGTCGCCGAGAGACAGCGGGTTTAATTGCACGTACACATGTTTCTCGGCTCCTCGTTCGCCTATCCGGGGGAAGGAAGATGTTATTGCTGTGGAGACTGGAATGGTGAATTCAGAGCCACAAATAAAGATGTTGGTGTATACGATTGTTCTTGCGTTGGTGTGCATTGTGTGTCTACCGCTGTATGCGATTGCGACGAGGGGGTTGGAGACGACACCGAGGGATAGGGAGGAGGCTAGGCTTAAGGCGTCGCTGGGGACACAGGAGGGTGCAAGGAGGGAATCGGTATTGCCAAAGGTGTTTGCGACGTTTTGTGTTGGAGCGCTTGTTGCGGTGGTGGCGGTGAATGAGAGGTTTGTGATAAGAAGTTTGGTGAGTACGGAGGAACCGTATGCGGTGGGTCAGTGGGCTGGTTTTGTGGCAGCGGCGTTGGTGGTCACGGCGACAGCGGTGAATTGGTGGATTGAGAGGAGTAGTGGGCTGAAGGTGACGACTAAGGTGGTTAGGGCCACTTAAAGGGTGAGGTAGTGAAGCGGCGATTTGGGGATAAAGTAGTGATGTAGATGATTCTAGTTGTTGTTGTTGTTTATTCATACTGTATTTACTCTAGCCAGAGTATGACAGGGCCCTTATTCACTCCGCCTCCGGGCGAGCCGGTTAGATGGTGAAGCTCCCACCCGCTACCCTCCGTTCCCTATGATTCTAGTTTGGTCAGTTGAGTGCCGGCAGAATATGTCGAGCGATAGATAAAACGGCTCTACAATTAATGTATCATGACAGTGTTTGGATTACCCTTGGATCATATTGCTGGTTTATTCTATGCTTGAAGTTGGTTTCAAAGGTGGAGCTTGGTGTTGGAACCTCAGAACAGCGATACAGTGATACATCGAGAATCACTCGCTAAATTTATCTGATGAAAAAAATGCATAGCACAGCACGGTCGCTTAGAATCCTCAAATATGAAATTCCATTACACTAATCCCGTCCTAATAAATAGATACTTAAGTAAATAATTAAACATCTTCATCCACAACTCCCCCACGCACACTATTGCAACCCTGCGTTGAGCCCCACTTCAACGTCACTCACCGTCGCGTCTTCCGTGCATCCGTCGCGTTTCAAAACAACCACCTCCCACCGATCCCCGCCCCACATTTTTCACATTTCCCCGTGACTATGGATTACTTCCTTGCGAAGGTTTCGCAGCAAGCAGGTACAGATCTCTATTCCTCGTCACATCGCAGCTATCTAACATCTTCGACAAAGTCACATTCGCGATTAGGTATAACCGAAACCCAACCTACCCGGTGGCAGCCTGTTAATCATCGCAGATCGGGTATCATCGTAACTAGCCAGTTTGCGATTCGACAGTGCGGAAGATACATCTCAGTTCGTCCTTTCGTATCCGACAAACTGTCTCCCGGTGACGCTTACACGATGGGGATTAGTCGATAAAGGGGAAAGATCGGAAGGAACTGCAACGTCTACAGGAGCGGCTGGAAACGAAGATAAGAGTACGACGTGCTGTGAAGAATGCAACGGAAATCCGCTGACAGGTGTTGGGTAGATTATTTCTCCAGCGATCGATTTGGTCGAGATAATGTGAGCACCCCTCTCCAACGGACTGCGACAAAGAAAGGTTGATGAGACCCAGATCTGCGCGAGGAAATACATCGCTCGAAAGCGCGCTCAGTTTAACGAAAGACATACGCCATGGGATCGAGAAGCTTGGAAAGCGAATGGAGGCCTTGTCGGACCAGACGCAGAAGCGGAAGACGAGTCCTGAGGAGATCAAGTCGGTCGTGGAAGATATAAAGGGCCTGCTACACAAGATCGAAGACGTCTGTATCCCCGCCACAGGATGGGTTCAAAGCTAAAGGTTAGCAGGCTGTGCCGTTCATCAGTCTCGCCGTCACTACGTCGGGCGTCAATATTTCCACCTCGATCCCACAAAATGTCTCCCCGTCTCGCCTGCTACAAGCTTCGGGGATGCTCTCCGCCGGGGATACCGCGTATTGCTATGATCCGTTTAAGCCGGCACAGATTGGCCAGACGTTTACACTTTCGCTATATATGCTCTTTGCTGGACATTCTCATCGACAGGAATTGGTTTCGGCGAAGGATCTTACGTGGCAGGAGGTCATGTATAAGTGTCGTGTGAACTTGCAACGTGTTCCATTATTCTACGACGAAGAGGCTGGAGAGGATGCCGGAGACAAGCATTTGAGGGCGCATAGCAAGATTCAAGAATATTGCTACGAGTTGTCACTTGTGGAAGATTTGGATGACGGCAGAGTCCACGACACTGATAACGGCGCCCCGCAACCGTACGAAGATGTAGCTATGGCTGGATTAAGGACGAGAATACCAGTACACCAAATCTCCAAAATGTTTTACACCACCTCTGGAAAGCTGCTTGGAATCGACGAAAGCAATTCCCCGATCCTTCTCATCAAACGCGACGTGCACGCACCTGCTCCACGGAAGATCCTAGAGAAAGTTAAAGGCTACACCTACAGCGATGACGACTCTGAAACCGAAGACAACCACCCCCACACAGAAAGATACCCCTCCCTCATCAGCTCCCCCACATCTCACCACGAAGACGAACCAGAAGTCCCGCACTCCGACCTCCCAAAACATCTCGACCCGGAATGGCTCGCCTTTGAAATCTTCTCCGACCAACCTTCCTCCGCCAACTCCTCCGCAACCATATCCCCCGTCTCCTCCCCTGCCTCATCACGCCCCCAATCCCCAATGCCCTCCTCTTCCCCTCCCCAAAAACTCACAACTGCCCTCCAAAGCCTCACCCTAACCCCACAGGTCGCACGACAAGCCGCAGTTCGCAGCGACCTCAGCATCCTCGAATGTCTCCTCCGCCTAACAATCCTACAGAACTTCCAACAAGCACAACACACCACTGTCCACGACGAGCTACTAAACCTATTCCTTTCTGATGCCGTATGGGGCGGGACTAAAGAGGAGCGAAGGATCGAGCGAGAACAGGCAAGAAACAAACTCGGATTCGACCCGTTTGAGGCTACCCCCGGGATAAATAGGAATCTTACCCCTGGTGGGAGGAGCTCGAGAGGTGGGACGCCGAGTAGGAAGGCGGTTGAAGGGGATGGTGCGTTGTCGCCTGTCACGCCGGTTAGTGAGGTTGGACATAGGAGAGCGGGGGCTGGGAGGTGGGTTAAGTGGGAGGAAACACCGGGGAGGGGAGATAGGGAGTGGACTCCGGATAGGCAGTTGAGTGAAGCATGGGTTGGGGAGAGTCCTAGGAGTCCGTTGGGGGATGGAAGGTAAAGAGGAGGGTTTAGAGGGGGGGTTGTAATTAGTGGAGTTAGATGGGAGTTGTGAGGGTGGGAGCTAATGGTACCGAGTGAAGACTGTAGCTGAGGATCTCTGCTTGGCATAATGAATGGTGATGGCAACCAATTGACCAAGGTCGAAGAAAACATTGATACGAAATGAGGCTAAACTACCCAGAACAACTCGTCTGGTAATAACGAAACTCCTTCTACGGTTTCCACTACTTCCTTTGGTATTGCAATGATAGAGAGAACCGTGTGTATAGACTAAGGTACAGAGAGGAGAGAGGAGAAGGAGAAAGACTCGAGATATATACAAGAGAGAGTGGTGCCTTGTGCCCTACCGGATACCCTACCATCAGCTGGTCAGCTCCGTCATCGGTCAGGTCTATATATGCAACATTTAGTATCGTAGTATGGGGAGAACCGTGTGAGTAGATAAAGGTACAGAGAGAAGAGAAGGAGAAAGACTCAAATTATATATAAGAGAGAATGGTGCCCTGTGCCCTACCGGTGCCTTACCATCGGCTCGGCTTACGGTCAGCTCTATTTATGCAACATTTGGAGTCTACCTTCATCCGAGTGACAGCCAGTGCAAGTGCATACATACATTATCATCCTCTCTACCCTTCCAACACCCTTCCACCATCCACCACCACACAAAAATGCCCCTCCCCCTCCCCCTCCTCCTCCTTTTCTCCCTCCTCCCCCTTTCTCACACCGACTGCGTCCCCTGCCGCTACGGCGCCTCCACCGTAACATGCCCGCAGCCACACGGCACCAAACCCGAATCCGCCATGACCGACTTCAAATGTCTCTGCGCGAACCTCCCCGAATACGAGCGAGTTCTTTCGAGCTGTTTCAAAAACGATGATCTCCCCACCACCTGCGACGCCAACGACGACAGCGAACTCAAGCGTATCCGAGAGGCGTGTAAAAGCGTTGAAGTCACCACTAAGGAACAGGAAAAGACTAAGACGGAAACAGTTGAGGATACGATTGTGCTCACGAAGAGCGTTAAGGGGAAAGAAACTACGCTGGTGGAAAGTGCGAAGGGTGGCGGGGTCGTCACTTGGACAGTTACTTATTACACCTCATCATCTTCTGCAGTAACCCCCAATACTGTGGTTGATAATGGGGCTACAAATGTCGTTACGTCAGTTTCGAAAACGAATTCGAACCCGGAAGCTACACAATCTGGAACTTCCAAGGATTCGGACGAGGGTACGAATAATGGTACAGTCATTGGCGCTAGTGTTGGTGCCGCGGTCGGCGTGGTTTTGGTGGGAATTGTTGCGGTAGAGTTACGGAAGTGGTCGAAGAGGGCGGAGAATCGAAGGGTGGAGGAAGAGGTGAAGGAGGCGATTAGAGGTGTGGTTGGGTATGGGAATGCGGATGGTTCGGCGGAGTTGCAGGAGGAGAGGGCGCCGGTTAGGGTGGAGATGCCGTTGAGTGAGAAGAGGTATGAGTTGGAGGGGTGAGAGGTTCTGGAAGGAAGGGAGCAGTTGGAGCGGCTTGGGAAGATGGCCGTATGATACACGGCGGGTTGGATATGGACATGAGAGGTTGAAACTTGTACAGAGTTCTCGAGACTACAGTTTGAATCCACCCAATACCCCGGGGCTCTTCCTAGCGTTAAAGTTCACATATCAGCGTCGAAAATCAGTGGCGGGTGTTTGAGGCTTTGAAATCGGGGTGTTATTTCGTAATTGGATGATTGATAGGAAAAACAGATGTCCCGTCCTTTGACGGATTCGGTCTGTTCATGGATGGCCTGGTCTGTCGTGGATTGCCCACCATTTCCTGCAAAATCTGAACGGCTCGGACTTCCTGAGGATCTACGAATGGCCTGGGACGATAATTTCCCATAATAAGCTGGTTAATCTTATCGGTTCATGAATATGGATACCAGTGATACATCCTTGACCGCTGGGGCATGACTAGGGACAATCAAAGTCAGTCTATCCGGCGGTCGGGCGATTGGGTGGTGGTGAAGTCAATGTCCACACATCCGGTAGTACCGCCACAGCATTGTGGTATTTCACCGCACCCCGAATGTTGTAAGTCCCACTCTGCCCTGCCGTTGCCTCCATGAGCCTCCACCTCAACGAGCTCGACTCCAACCACATCGCCGTTATCCAGTACTGGTTTCCAAATTTCATCTAGCTACATGTGGTGTACAGAATATACGTCACTAGCTGAGGCTCTCCGCTCCATAAGCTTACAAAATTTAGAGAGAAAGTTGAAAAATCAACCAGAATCCAGGGAGGGTTCTTGATCAAATAAAAGTTGGAGATGGAGGGGATGCGAGGACTCAGTCACTTGTGGAGAGCTAGAGTACAGTCCGGAGATCGGCATAAAACCACTCTCGCATAGCTTTGATTGTGTAAACCTCTGGTGTACTGTATACGCAGTAATACAGTCATCCATTCGTGGATTCCAGTCCTTCCACGGATGGCCTGGGCCGTCTGTGTATGGGCTATGCATCCGTGGATGGACCGGATCTACGATCTACCAAAGGGCTGGAACAGAGATTTAACTACGGCTTTCCACAAATCTCTATAAATCGGAATCACCGCCGCTACCTCCATCCTTGCTAGGATAGCCACGCTCACCCACCTTCTCCGGAGTTTCCACGTAGTTTCAAAACTGGATAATCACGTATCTGGACCGTCTCGTCTGGTCAGCTACTCTACGCGAGCTCGTTTCTGGATCCGGGGCTATTATGAAAGCTTTTGTTGGGGTATCGGTACTAACCCATTAAAGAAAGAAGCCCAAGTAAACATTAAAACCGACAGATACCTCATCTATTTCAGGGTATTACCACACCTGCACCCAAAAAATCCCTAATTATGGTGAAGGTTGTAGCTGAGTAACAACTTTCTTCATTATTAATCACTTATCAAACCAAGTCTGTAAGAAATAGTACCTCACTTCTGCTCTCGTTTTCAGAATTTTGTCACTCCCAGGCTCACCCCTCAAAACTGGGCTTGCGAAGTCTGTTAGATGATGCTGTGATAAGCGCACCCACTTCGTTTTCTTGTCGACGTGCAGTGCGGCAGTCTAAGCCTCCGAGCTCGCGGCTCAGCGAAGTCGCACCATACAACCAGTAATCTAAGTCTGCGCACAAGAAACATCAGCATCCAAATCCGCACACAAGTAAGCCATTGTCAAATGGCCTTTTCAAGCTACGGCTCTACTAAGCCTCCTGATTGCCTATCTATCAGCCTAAGGTCGTATTTGGATCAAACGGTTGCCATTCCATTGGCGCAAATTAGAGCGCTGAACCATAACCACATGGTTTTAAAGGCAGAAAAAATTCCTAGGTGCTTTAGAATGTATATAAAGCAACATAATATCCTGTGAGAAATTATAAAAAATATGTGGATTTACTGTTGTGGAAAAAGCATTGGAGAATAGGACAAGCCTAACTCGCACTAAAAATTTTGAGGAACGATCATCAACGGCGACCGTTCAGTACTAGACAGAGTCTAAAGAGGATCAACCAAAAAACCAGCCTTGAATACGGGACAAGAAAAAGAGATACAGAAAACGATCCAATCCGTCAGAATATCTAGAGAAAGGACGAAAGGACGAGAAAAATAGAGATTCGGGTTTGACATAGATAGAGGTGATAATTTCAACTATAGCTATAGTAGCTTTGCGTCATCGAATCTCAACAATTTCTGCCCTCTGAGATGCACATTCATTGCCAATGTTGTAAGTTGAAGTTATTGAATGTCGTTAAAACGTTATCGCAAACCGCGGAGTAGATAAAGGGCAGATTTGCGTACAATCATCCCTAATCAACTGTGTCACTTTTCAGCCTCATGCCTCTTGCGCCCACTCGGGCGCCTTATCTTTACTAGGTGAGCAAGGCGCGAGTCCGCCTGCGCAACGTATACTTGGCTTTGGTAGGTTTAGTGCTGAGGTTGCGTAGGCTTTCAAATCTACTGGTATACCCCAGATAGTCTATAGATCTAGTAGGGCGTGAAGCTCGCCTCCTGGCGGTGCTCGGGCTGCGTCAGCGACCTCCAAAACATAGTTATTTGGAGAATGGTGTCAGGAGGATATTCATTGCGCGACCGCCAGGAATTGGAATCAGGTGGTTGGGATCACTGATTCATAGGTATTCGTACAACTTGCCTCCGAGTCTCGCACAAGACAAAAGCAAGGCTGAATAGCTTTTCAATGGCCCAAATATAGTCATTCGCGTATATACTTATTTTAATTCATCCGAGCTCTACAAAACTGGTTTCAGCAGTAAGAATTAAATCTGACAGATCATAAATATATCGTTATCGTCCGTAACATTCAAGATCGAACAACATACTTATCCTGGTACGTGGCATGTGCTCTTACGTAGGTTCAAAGGTCTGTTGATGTTTGGGTACCCGGTCCTTAATCGTATTAACGATGGCAAGTATTGGAGAGGTTTCAAAGGCTTAGAACGAAGTTAGTTATCCAGCGACATCCGCGTGAACAGCCTGAATTCATCGAACCCGAAGCACTATAAGAACATGCATAAGTGTTCGAGATACCCAGCCCGCAGATTATCTGTGCTGCAACAGATCTTGTGGCATCTATTTACTCAATGGCAGGCAGAGCCTTATCGCGAGGTGAATGTATGTGATCTTACTGCTTAGGGTAGAATTTGAAGCCCCAACACTCTCTTTAAAACGTTTAGCGTAGCAGATGCATCTAACGTTGCATCCATTTTAGGCCATAATATGGGGTAAATAAGTATCCAGAACGTTCGAAATGCTCTTCCATCCTATCAACAAAAAAAAATGCTTCTTAGATCCTTCACTAAACAAACAGCACGAACTAACATGTTCAGAAAGGTACAGATACTTAGTACTGCCGTACAGCATCTTAACATCGCATCGATGAAGCTGTTGGAGGATCAAGACGCCAGACCAAGACCAATGGTGCCACATCTCGGGAACACAGGTACGAGCTCACGACCCCGCACACGAGTACGAACTTCAAACGATACCAAGAAACATCAGTCGAAGACTTTGACAGTCGAACGCTCAACATGTACAGTACGCCGATATCTCCAACAGAAACCCGTCAATTGTGGATCAATATGTCGTAAGGCTGTATTACACGGGGCTGAACTAGACTATGAACGGCTGTTTAGACCAATCCTCGCCGAATGACTGGGATTACTCTACGCACAGTTACTAGGTGGGCGATGTCGTTCAGTTAGTGATGGCGCTGATAAGATTCGTAGGGGTAATTTTATCCCCTAATGGTGGCAACTGGCACTCAGCAGCGGTCAATCTGGTTGTGATATCTTATCAGCGCCATCACTGACCGAACGACATCACCCACTTAGTAACTGTACCAGGAAACAGAATGTGCTTCTCTACGTCATGATCACAATCGAAATAGTAACAATCACCTTCACCAACGCCGGAATTCAAAAAAATGGAATCATGAAGCCAATAGAATATAATGACTTAAAAACATAGAAACTAACGCTCCCATAACTCCCGCTCTCGTAAACCAGACCTTTCGTATCGCTTAAGCTTGATGAAAACCCATGGAAATGAGAAAAAATCTCACATTGAGACGAATATATGCACTGCCGAGTGTTATTTCCATATCCTCACCGTGGTGAATTGAGCGGAGGCCTACCCAGCACTATGTGCCCCTCGGACTATTCGGATTCTTCCAACTCTCCCACGAAATATAAGCTTGAAAACTCCCGATAAGAATTCCTGCGCTACCAAACACAACGGTCAAAAGAAACACAACGACAGCTATCCACAACGTATACCAGCTCTGCTTGTTGCGATTATCGAACCACAGTTGTCGGAGAGAAGTTGGTTTTGATGAATTTAGGGCCTTGCTCAAGATCTGCAACCGCTCGCCATAGATTGGGAAATCCGAGAGTACAAAGGGGTGTTCCATCGCCGGTCCGCATCCCAAAGGGAACGCCCCAATAACATCGTCGAGTTTCTTATCTTTTTGTAGTTTTCGGAGGTAGCCAGTGCAATCAATATTCCAGGATGGGAAAAGGATTTCGAATGTTTGCCGTGTTTCGCGTAAGAATTCTTCACTGAAAATACCCCTATATACACTATCAGTACTAACACGCATAAATACACAGCGTAATCGGAAAGCATACAAGCCAAGTGTTGTCGTATCTTTGGATGACTTCGAATTCAGATGGAGGGCCACAAAGTACCCGCAACGAAAGACATAGAGTCGCTTTGGATGTGCGGTTTTGTCAAGATATAAATGATCCGCCAGATTTTCTGTGGGCACGATATCGATATCTGCGAGGTGATCGAGGCTGATTATGTGGAAATCTTCATCTAAGGTATTTTTGCCAACTGAAACTTGTTGGAGATTTGCTAGTCCGCGCTCAGTATCGCCCGGTGAACTGGAGACGGCCAATTTAGTCTTGCAACTATGTATATAGAGAGGTTGATAGATAATAAGAGACGGTATCGCATTTGGACTTACTCATAACGCGCGTTACCTACATTTCAAATAAAACTGGAGGAGAAGCTTTAGTTCCAGCCAGTGTCTTTCTCACAAACGATAGCACAGAAACGTTGTAGTCCCATACGATGTTTCTCGTACCGGCCACAATGTTTCCGTCGGAACCATCCCGAATGTTTATCATCAGCCATAAGCGCAGGCAGAGCGTTATTCCTAGGTTTTGGCTTTGCGAGTGGGCCACCCGAAAGGGTTGACATGCCGTAGCCAAATCTTCCCGTAGTTCCTCGCCCACCTTATTCTGATGGCAAGATATCGTGGTTATTGCATCCAGTATTTGTTGGTGGTTTTGAAACGGTACAGTGCTGGCCGAATGACGGCATTCACGTTCGTAATATCCGAGGAAAATAGCGAAGCGTGGCTCGTTGTAACAAAGCTGCGATTTTGAAAAGGTTCCGCCCCACAAGGTAGCTATGATAGTTTGTTTGACAGTAGTTAAGCGCCCAAGCTTTTCGGTAAGAGCGATACTCGAGAGATCGCGATCGCGACTCATTCTTTGAACGGCAATAAATGGCAGAATTTGAGGTTCGAACGCGGTGTGCTGAAGTTGTGCCTGGTTGTATACTCTCGATATCCCCTTACCCCACGTAAGTATGAACGATCGACAAAAAAGGAGCTGTTACAATGAGGAGGTGGTTAGTGACCAATATGTATTTTGTCCACAGCCAACAATGCAGCCCAAGGCACACACTTATCAAGGACCGAAACTCAAAGCGAATATCATTTGATTGGAAACCTATTTGGCCAGTAATAAATAGCAATGATAACCGCTATGACGTCAACCCATGAGCTCAAAAGCTGTCCACATCCTGCATGCAAGCGCTTGTACAGCTACTCGGGAATTCAACTCCGCAACTGGGATTTAGAACGCATCTCGACGCACTGAGGGGTGTAGATGGCTTGAACAGTGTGCGTAAATGAGGAATTTGTGCACACAAGGCTGTGTGCACATTACCGCAGGCCTGTACGATCATCGGCAAATCAGGGTTTTCCGTTGAAGAAAATGATCACAACTCATGGGATTCCTCAGCCGCAACAAAAGAAAAGCTGCAGGAGTGGCACGAGTCCATTTAGAAAGGGACGTTAACAGAGTTCTCCGTGACAACCTTTCCGCCCCAAATATTGTCGACAGGTCCTCGTCGCGTGTTTCGTCGACTTTAGCTCTCGTGTTAACCAACTGGTACTTCCGGTACGAACGGACTAAAGAACTCTCGGAATCTGACAGCGTACCGGTAGTTGCGCCTCAAAGTCGTCGCCCGAAGCTTACGATCGAAGCTTTCCCTTGTGGTCTACTACATTTACAAGTTAGTGGAAAATGTTAGTATATATTTGGGTGATGTGGATAGATGTGCGCGTTAGGGAATGGAATAATAGCAGTTAACACAGTTAATGAATAGATGCAAGCTTTGTTTCGGTTCCCTTCTCGGTCCACACGGGGATCCACTCTTCCACGGGAATCCTCTACTTCTAAGGAAGACCAAAAGAATGTGGAGACAGATAGACGACGTCCCGGTAATATAGGTAGCAGATTAACTTCGAAACTTCGTGAACTTTGGAATTTGCGTGTCCCAAGCCACCCACCTAGCACCCAACCACCTATAACGTTATCACAGCCTGCACATACCCCAGCATCTCCAGGAATACCGGCGGACACAGCAGCAATTCCAGTGCCGCCCGGTCTGACTTTTGACAATACAACACTGGTAGAAACAGCATCTCCAGGAGTACAGACGGACACGACGATGGTTCCGGTCAGCGGTAATGCAACACCGACAGAGATAGCATCTCCAGGAATACAGACAGACGCGACCACAAGTCCGGTGCCGCTACTGCCGATGTGTGGCATCACTGACCCCACAGAAGCAACATCTACACTCTCGCCGGCCGATGCATCAACCATCGCCTGTTCTATGGTACCCCAGAATGATCCTTGCGCAATAGAATATAGGGAGGTTGTGTTACCCAAACTAAGAAAAATGATGGCCCATTACTTCTCTAATTCAGCCAGGGGAGAACCAATCGAAGTCTTCTTGAAATGGGGTGACAACGGGAAACCGACTGTATTCATAATTTGCAGAATGCCCAAGAAGATGAGCAAGGCAATCAAAAATTCTGGCTGCATCAATCATCAGATTTTTGATGTGAAGATTGAGAAAGGTCCTGATTTACGGTATACCGCAGAGCAACGGATTCGACTAGAGCACGAAAATCACTCTCTCAGCATACCAGATTTGTCTAGTTGTGCTTCTGGATTTCCAATCCGATCATTTCATAAGAATAAACTGCTAGGGTTAGCACTGATAGGAGGGGTTTTGTGGATTGATGGTAAACTATGGGGTCTTACCGTATTTCACTTCCTGAAGGAGCCACAGAAAAAGGACGGCATTATGACTGAGTCTGAACGCGAACCAGGAAGCAGCACATCTGGAGAAAATAGCGAAGTGAGCAGTTTAAACTCAGTATCTACGATGGCCACAGACGAAACCTCCTCACCCAACCCCCCATTATCAGACATCGATATTTCCTTGCAGCCCTGGGCACAGACGGAGACGGAGGGTAAGCCCATCCAATTAATACGAATATGTTGGGCTTCTGGTACCCGGTTGAGTAAATGGCCGTATTACCAGCCTAGGGATACATCCACTGAATCAGGAGACTTTGGCATAGAAAATATACGTTGTATCATGGATTGGGCCTTAGTCGACTTGGGAGATATACCAATACGGTCTAACCGATATGTCAATAGGGACGATGAGTTGAAGATAATTAGATCTACGACGGATCCTGGGGATAAGAGAGTTGATATTCTGGTAAATGGTAAGGTCTATTGCGAAGGTTGTGTGTCCGGGAATCCGTGTCTCCTAGGCCTTCAGGACACAGGGGGCTATGGGTTGGCATTTATGGTTTCCACAGACCGTGAGTTGCGTGAGTCATTCCCGTTTGCGACGAGTTGTGATGTTTATCCAGGCTGATGAAGAAAACATTTGTTTCACACAGAGGAAGGCATATCTGGTGCATGGATTGTCGATTCCAAAACATCAGAATTGATTGGACATCTTTTTGCGGTATCGGCATCTTCGAACCGGGGATACTTCATACCAATTAATGAAACATTTAAAGACATCAGTGCAACCTTGAAGGCCGACAAGATACATCTTCAAATAGTTTCCGACGAGCAATCAGGAGATATTGTCAATTCCTCACTACCCAGTCCCCATTACCCTCACGATTCCGGCCAATCTACCGAATTCCCACAGCTTGGACCCGTTAGCACCCCAGTACGACGCCAAACAAATCTACAGAAGGCGGTCCAAGGTGCTCGTTCTTTCACAGTAGTATCGATCCAAAAACACCAATTAGTTCATAGCCCGGACCCCTTTACCCCCAGTGGTTTTAATTCAGAAACTACTACCGACAACCTCACCAGCTCCATGGTTAAATCACTTAGTGCCCGGCTTAATTACGTTAGGAAAGGCTTTTGTGGGTATAATCCTATAACTACCTCTGTGCGACTACTTACTCTTGTATATTCGCTGGCCAGTACCTAATTACACTCTGATACTGCAACTCTGGGTCAAAATATCCTTCGAGGCAGTCGCAGGAATATCAACAGCGGCTGTTGCGACTCGTATGATTGGCAATCCAATAGGATGGGATGCTCTACGATTGGGTTTACGCGGCGGTCTCCTCCGGTCGTTGATGGTGGATATAACGCCGCTTCTAACTTGTTTGCTATGGGCCGATATTATCCCCCTATTCAATTTTAAGCCCCCCCGATCACTCCACGAAACCCGCTGGATTTTTTGGACGTGCATATATATTTACCCATATGTTGTCTCTCTGTGCCTTGGATATGCAAACAAACTTATGGCAGGATATGTCATTGCGGGAATACCAGCAGTCATCTCGAGTATTGTACAGGTCGAATCTGCAAGGAGACTTCTCTCGAAACCTAAAGAAATAAAACATGGCTGGAGATGCTCCTCAATGTGGGCCATGCACAACTGGGAATATGGATATGTTATGGGTGAAGCTATGACTGGTCTTTTCCTAATGATTCCAAGTATATATTTGATCCAACCCCTTAATATGGATGGTATCCGGATGGCTAACGCTATTTGTAGGCGGTATATATCCACTACAATTCGCTATACCAGCAGGTGCGGTGTATGGGGTTATTGTGCTTACCAAGGCGAAGGCCTGTTCTATCGTAATGCATCTATACGAGAACAGAAGTCTAGCCCGAGCGAAACACAGAACAGATTCGACGTCATCGCCGAATTATGGACCTTGGTGGAGGCAGATCATTGATGTAGTGGTTCCAGGTTGGCTCTTACGATCAGCAAATTCGGGAGACCGGGAGATAGAGGCGCCGGCGATAGAGCTACAAGAAGTGCGGGTTGAGCAAGTACATAGCTAATATGTGCATGAAGATCATAGAGTTTCTTTAGAAAGGTGCCGGCGCTAGTGAAGTTGCAGAAGTCGCTGAAGTCGCACCGATACGTACGGTGTATGTAATGATAATAGGGTGTAATGATAATATAGTAGTGTTAGACGTTTGGAGAACCGTTAATCAAAGGCTAATCGGTACCCAAGGATATCGATCTATCGATACGCGCGCGGCAGCACATAACATATATCTGATTCCCAAATTTTACTTCCAGCATCACTCGAATCATGTGCTTGCATCGATACTTGTTTTATTGACCAGTGATCCCTTTACTTCGAATCTCACTAATTACCATAGGATTTATTGTTTCTTTCCGGCTCCAAAGTCTACACCGACTAGTTCTACGAGCATGTACCATCATGAGGGTTCAAGTCATTCGCATCATCAAAATAGTGTACAACCTAAAGTCTAAAAATTTTGTCCGTTCACAAAGTTATTCAAATTAACTCAAACCTCCACATCCCAAGAGCCATGGTGCTCAAAAATATTTCTCACTGTAGTGTTAAGGAATGTATGGAGTTTGTATGTGGGCTTGGCATGACAACAGCAATACACACTCCACCACAAATTAACCTTTTGAAGTTAGAGATACTTGAATTGCATTATCAATAGACTTATACAGCTGTCTAGAAGTTTAAATAAAAGTTTCCAACTTGTAGTGGTGGAAATACATCACCCTAAATGTCACCAGTTTTGCAGCAAAATTGCGATTCGCGAAAACTTTGCCCTAGTACTGTAGATGAATGAATGTATTGATGATACGTAGGAGAGATATGATCATGGGGGAAAAGGGTGATGTCTCCAAGCTGATCAGCATGTGATATAGCTAAGAGCATCAGCTATCTATCGCGACTAGGTACTCTGATCAATTAATCTCATCTCTAAGTCATCTCAATACCTCGTCTCACAATGGACCTCATTCTATGAAATTTGGGACGTCTGGACCTGCAGCTGGCTCATAGGCTCAATGATGTGTACCGGCATAAGTATGTAAGTACGTACCTAGAGGTACGTACGTATAAGAGAAAATGGGACCCACTATTATCAGTAGGCTCGGCGCGCTAGGTCGATTTATTCATCCTAAGATTAAGTATCGCATCCATCGTCATCATCACCCAGCATCTCTCGATCAACCTGCAATTTGTGCAAAAAAAGCTGCAGTTACTCATAGGCATTCTATTAGGCGAGCTGGCAATTATAAATTGGCGATTGAGCGATAATGTTGAAAGTCATCAGTCGTGATATACACTCGTGCCTAAGCACCGAAAACAAATTAGTCTCGTCACTCTCAAGCTTGCTCCTCGAAAAATAAAGCGACACTCCTCCTACAGGTAAACTTTATATCCATTAATCAGTTTATGTTACAAAGCCTACCACATCCAATGTATGCCTTCTAGTATATGTACCTCCAGTTTATTCATCACCGACCCGCATAATACACACACTTATTAATTCTAAATTGTGGAAATGAATCTGAATGTGACACTAGATCACCATCCTCAAAATCTCTTGATTGTTGCTTGAGTGATACATGAATATCGCTCTCGTTTAGTAGACGCCAAGATACCACGACAACCGCAACTACGAATCAACTTCATCGTGACAGTGACGATTGCATCAACCGTGTATTTGTCACTATGCCCTACCAAAAGCATGTCCGGTAGGTCTGGGAGAGAAGTGACAGTTTGTCATTTTCTTTAGGTTGGGTAACATTTTCTGGTCCATACCAGAGGGGTAAAGTAACTGGGCTCTCACATGTCTCGAGCTTAGGTAGCTAGACTATGAATTATCATGTGGTGCTACCAACTCCAGACAAGAATTTTTGGCTGAGCGTAATAAGGCAAATGGCAAATAAAGTGAAGAACTTGGTGCAACCTCGAAGGAACTCTTGGGTTTTTCATCTACATGTAGTAACAGCAGTCATTGTTTCAAGGTTGCCCAAATTTGAAATTTCCCATAGAATAGAGAGAATTACTAATCCAAAAGGCAATAGTGCAAGGCGTAAGTAGTCATCAACCAAGGCAACTCAAAGGGTGCGGCATTCAACCCGGCAATGATAACCGCCATCCACGAGACCTGTCCGCGGCGCAGACCGCGCGCTTGCATTTGTACTTGTTCAGCTATGTTCTACCCCACCGGCCAAGTTGTCTTCTTGGCCAAGAGGACCTATCCTACTCACCAAGTAAACACCTAAACACCACAACCACAAGTGAAATTTGGACTGAGAATTACCATTCACTATCATTCGACCATTGATGATGTGCCCTTGAAGTTTGCTTCAAAAGGTGTCAGATAGTGCCTGTCTACAGTCACTGCCATAGTCTCAGGTGCAGGATTGACAAAAACAGTGACAGTTACTGCACAAAACCTTCTGTTCACTGTTCATATTTACAGCTGTGCATCTTGATACCATCATGAAGGTCTTCTAAAAATTTTAGTTGATGAAGTCGCCAGGAAGTCATCAAAAACATAGTAAATCACAATTTACTTGGTGGGTGGGACACTTGGTCGGTGGGGTCGAACAGCTATATTATCGAAGATTCATGACAACTCAGCCACACACAAAAAAAGAGAAGCTGCCTAGCGAAAATCAAGTTTCTTACAGTATGAATAAACAACAACAAATCAAGTTTCTCACCGGCCTTTAAATACGGGCTCTACGCCTCAAAATTACCGACGGCTTCGAATTCCATCGCTAGGTTTCTCACTGGCTCGTGCGGGCGCCTCTGTACTACCAAAATCTAGTTGATATGCTCGAGTACATAGGAGGCCCTCATAACCCGTCCTGTATGGTAAGACTAGGCAACATAACGTCAACCGCGGCGGCCAAACGATTTTCAGTACGCCGCATTCGAAGCTCGAATAAATTCATTAAAGAATGGGTTCCGATACAGACCCCCTGAATATCCCTCTTACCTAAATGCATGAACAAACTGCCGCCAAACAAACTATCATAGCTACTCTCTGGGGCGAGACCTTTCTTCAGAATTGCAGTTTCTCTACAATGAGCCACGCTTCACCAGCTACCTCCAATATTACGAACGCGAGTGCCAGCATTCAGCTGTTAATGTCCCATTTCAAAACCATCGACAAGTACTGGAAGCAATAACTACGTCCACGATATCTTGCAAACAAAATAAGGTGGGCAAAAAGCTCCGACTAGATTTAGAAACGGCATGTGAACCCTTTCGGGTGTCTCAAATCCGGAATCAAAACCTGGATATAACGCTCTGTCTGCGCTTATGGCTCCTGATAAACATCCGGGGTCGTTCCGATCGCGAAGGAAACATTGTGGCTGGTACCGGTACGAGGGCAATTAAATGGAAAGAGTGCGCTCCTGTACTATCGTTTGTGGAAGCAAAATTGGCTGGTGTTGAAGCTTCTTCAGAAGACAGCAAGGGCAGTAAAGTTACGTTAGATGGCAATCTCCATGTAATCAACCTCGAACGTATCTCAGACATCAGAATTGTTCCCACAGATAATCTAGCAGATCATTTATATCTCGACACATCAAGACGACTTCATGTCTTTCGTTGCGGGTATTTCCTGGCACTCCATCAAGAGCCATCAAAGGGGACATCTGGCTTGTATAATCTCCGACTGTTTTTTATACTTGAAATACTAATTGTATATATAGGAGTGTTTTTAACAAAAATTTCCTCCGCGAAACACGGCAGACGTTCGATATCCTCTTCCCATCCTGGCACATCGATTGCGCCAGGTACCTCCAAAAACTCCAGAAAGATATGCAACTCGACGAGAGTATTAACATCCCCACGGAAACGACGATGAATCCCCTTTATACTCTCTGATTTCCCGATCTATGGAAAGCGGTTGGAGATCTTGTACAAGAAGATGAATGTAGCATGTTCTCTCCGCCAATTGTGGTTGGATGATCGGGCTAAGAAGACTTGGTATCTCACGTGGACAGGTATCGCTTTGTTTTGCTTTTTTTTTGTTCTTTGGCTGTATATTCCTTCTTATGCTGGGTTTGCAAATTTGGAACGAATGTAATAGCTGGAAGCTACCATAGTGAAAGTATGGAAATCATGTTCGGCGGTGCACAGATTCACCTTAACTCCCCTATTTGAACATGGGAGACATGTACATTACTCTCGCTTTCACATATTGGGTTATCACCAATTCCGGGGCGAAGAAATATGTGAAAGGTCTGGTTTATGAGAGCGGGGGAACGTTAGTTTCTAGATGTTTTTAAGCCATTTCGTTGACTTCATGCTTTCCTTTTCTCAACTTCGATACATCGGTGTTGGTGTTGGATATAGCCACCATCAAGAAGTAGTTAAATAAAAGCAAAAAATTAAAACTGTCATACGAAAAACAGAAAGATGCCTCAACCCGTGAAGGCGATCTCACAGCACGTGATCCTCGTCACTATCTAATCTTATCGAAGTATCTTATCTTATCTCATCCATCTCCTGGGCGTCTGATCAATCTCTCTATGATCTTGTCGAACTCAAACCCACCTTATACATCTGATAATAACTCCCTGATGCCATGGTAATACCCCCAACTAACCCTTCAGTTGGTCAATTTATGCCATACCGTCGTTCAAGCCACCGGAACTAATATATGCCTTCCAATACGCCTCCAGTTCGGAGACTACTCTTATGTATACTTCGTTCTTAAAACCTACATCGTCCAGAGTTGTGGCCATGAAATCAAGGCCTCGAATGCAGCGTCTCGTAGCATTGCTGTAGGTAGGGTCCTCTATTTTCCCAAAAAGCCTATCGGCAGCATCGTATTCGGTGTTATCTATGTTATCGATATTTTCACTGCTTGGTTGCTGCGATGTCTCTTCAATTTCTTCAAGTCTTCTCCCGAACCAAAGCTCCACTAAAATAATTCCGAGGGATAGCAAGGTTTTGTTGTACTGAACAAGAGGCACCCTCCTTGTAGTCTTTTTTTGTGCGTTGGAGCTATCATCAATCGCAGCCGGTCCAAATATCTGGCGCACTAAAGGTTTCTCGAGATCCGGCTTTCGAAACGAGACAGTTTCGCCAGAATCCAATTGGCCAACGGCGATCTCTTGAGGGAAGTAGATGTCGCCTCTTCCCCAGCGCTCACTCAGCCATTCAGTATCATGGAAACTCAAAGCACCTAATGCCAGCTGTACTCCGAGCTTCAATCGAGCGGGCTTGTCAAGACGTTGGTCTTTGAGAAGTGTATCCAGCGAGACGGCTTCACCAATATACCTGGAGCAGCAAGAGGACTCAGAAGGAGGCCATACACGATGCAAGAACCTTTCGCCACAACCAAGAATGCCCAGAGGGCAGCCAGAAAGTTTATCCCCAGCACGGCTAATCGCCGCACACAGGTCTAGTATTTCATGCTCAAGGTCAACATTACGCGGGACCGACTCTTCAAATGAAATATTCTTCCCTTTTCTATAACTTTGGCTATAAGTAACTAGAAATTTATGTGAGATACATGAAGATCTTACCTCCTACTTGCGCTTGCTATGACGCTGCTACTGGTCCTAGGCTTGAAACTACTGAAGCCTGTAGAAAGGAAGTTGCCCGCTTGCCCTCCAAAGGATGATTCACCTTTGTCTTCCGGCTTGCCCTCGCTCGCAGAATTTATTCTAGCGGTTGTCGCAACCATGGGTGGGACTCCACAGTGGATGGCGTTGTCATTTCTCGCGAAAGTGTTCCCGACGGATATCACATCAACCCTCGCGGATGCAGCAGTCGTGCTCTCCATAGGTTCGAATTCAAATTCATGCCACTTCCGAGGTGTAGAATCTTGAATAGTTATATTGATATCAAAGGAGAAAAGGACTTTGATTCTCCGAGGGTTATTGGTGCTACTCCTATCTACTGGCAAAATCTCTAGCGGTACACTTGCTATGTGTGGTGCGGGACAGGGCACCCAGGCTTCTCCTGAAAGAATTTCCGGAAAATCTTGTGGAGATTAATCGCCTGGATCCGAAGAGAATTGAAAACTGTGACAGTTGAACGCTGCCTGGATCTGACCGGTGATATAGGCATTTTTGTTAAGCGTTCGAGCTGAGAGTTGTCCTTCCTGATATCATCTAAAGCGTTTGTCTTCCGCAAGATAAGTTTTATGGTCCGCCACTGCCTTCGAATTCTCCGACTAACTTTAACGTCCTCCTGCAAATTATAATTCGCCAGTCAGCAAACCTTCTTAAAGTGCTATTTTATTACTAAATTCGATGCTGGGGTTCTCTACATGCCTTCGCATCGTCATCTAGTCCAAGCTGGCTTTTCAGTTCTAGAAGGTAGCCGAATAGTTCTTGAACGCCTTCGGTGAAAGCATCCGCAGTGTTCGTTCCCAGGCGCTCTTTCAACCTGTACTGAAATGTTACATCATCCCAACCCTCCCCTGACATCCGTAATGTGATCTCGTCCGCTGACAGAAACCCCTCGAGGAGTCATTCGCAGGTATTCTCGAATATTGCGCTTTCAGTTTTAAGTTCCCTAACAATACTTTTCAAGCTCGATTTCCACTTCCACAAATCCTCGACCTGCTGGGTGCCATCGAGGAAGACAGTGAGCCCTTGAACGACAATTGGGAATACCCCCAAGGCGATTCCAGCGATTTCAAACCCAGTCATCTGTTTTGTTCGTAAGGCGAGCACAAGGGGTTTGGTTCGCAATAAGTGAGGCTGAACGTCGGAAGGAATTCCGCTATGTTTCTGCTGAGGGGTTACACAAAGCGGGGTTTCGTGAAGGAAGCTCGAAGTCCAACTGTTCACCTAAAACACATCAAGATAGCCTGACAGTAACTTCGTCATACTTGCTTCAAGTCCTCACTTCAATATGTTTCTAAATAGCGATACCTCCATACCTTCATTATACCGGGATTGCATTAAATCCTTTGACCGACTGCTGGACCTTTTGAACCCTTCAGGAGAGGTCGTTCCGATTCTTAATGATCAGATTGGACGATTGAGAGCTTGGGCACAGAACGCGGGAGCTCACCGTTCGCCCGAAAGTCGGATGTCTCTTGAGCACCGCTTGCGTGAAGCGTCAAAAGTACGACGAGTAGTCGTAGATTTACTCGTCGATCTTAGCGAAACATTAATAACAAGTTAAAGCCCGAAGCCTTCATTCATGACCAGAATCCGAACAAATTCTAACATCGTTTAGCCCTATCTATAGCGTCTGGGGAGGAATTTCGTCCTCCCGAACAACCCATCGCATCGGGCTCACCTGCTAGCGATGAATCCTCCGATTCGGAGCCCGACGTCGAACCGCCTCCGATAGATCCGTTGGACGAACGTGTTCGCGAAATATCTCATATCATCACCTGTCTTTACAGGTTTTCAATTGCAATACAAAACCCCGCACCTACAGATCGCCTATTACAACGACGACGATGACACTGGAGAGAAAAATCTAGCTGACGGTTCCACGCATTCCGACATGCAAACTACTGTCTCCACATTACTTCCAAGAGATGTGGAACCTTCTGACCTTGAGGACCCAGAACTGGATACCCGTTCTGAGTCGGAACTCTCGAGAACATCATATGCTTCATCGGTTGGAGGCCTAGAAGGTCTTCGCGTTCCGGATCCTCCAAAGGAAACCCTCACCACCAATGAAACTCCATTTGAGTGCCCGTATTGCTTCTCCATGATCTCTATGGGCAATAGAACTGATTGAAAGTAAGTTTGTCTCTTTGGTTGTGTCATTGTGTAAATTTTCTAGAGTCAATAACAGGGGCATACTCCAGGAGACATGTTTACAAAGACCTGCGGCCATATGTTTGCACATTTGCGGACTGTCTAAGATCGGACCACTTATTTGATACCGGCAAGAATGGTTTGAGCACGAAAACGTGACCCACCGGCGTGAATGGTTTTGCAATGCTTGCAAGGAGTCATATCCCCAGGCCGCAATTTTCAGGCATCACCTCGAGACAAAGCACCAAGATGAGTTTAGTAAATCTCAATTGGATGTTGTTGTGAACAGGGGAGAGAGAACCGTCGAACCCGGGCAATCGTGTCCTTTGTGCAAAGAGAGCAATCTTTCTCGTCGAGCTTGTGCCTTCGAGAAGCATATTGGACGTCATATGCGGCAGATAGCGTTGTTCGTACTCCCGGGTCTGTTCTTCCATACCGAATCGATTGATTGAAGCACTAAAACACCTACAGGCCACGAGAATCCGGAGACGGTGTCCGAGCCAGTACTTGAATCTGGATCGGAACTCGAATATGAGCTAGAGCCGGAATCCGACTCGGAATTTACCCAAGCCTCGAAGGAGCTCAAAGGTTTCAACGAGAATCAACCTATAATGACGACAACAGAATCTCCGCTTCAACCTTCCGGGATACCCGAATTTAGTCCTTTGTGGTTAGAGCAGTCGGACGGACACCGCACCGGCGACAACAACAATAGATGTGATACGGTCTGTATATTGTGCAATAGGCACTTTCGCGACCTACTGGCTCACCAGCACACACATCTACTAGAGAGGCCAGAAAAATGTCCTATCGCAGCCTGTGAATATTCGAAGAAGGGATTTAGCAGGAAATACAATTGTCGGCGACATACCTTGACACATTTCAAGGGTACAATGGTCTGTTATTTCTGTCCCGGGTCCGATTCGGCAATGGAAAAGTCCTTCAGTCGCGCCGATGTCTTCAAACGACATCTCTTTGCTGTTCACAACGTGGAGCAGACAGCCCTCAAAGGTTGGCAAAAGAAGAACGCCGAAGGAAAGGGAATACACACGGGCGATTTTACCAATAGCAACTTGAGCGGGAAGTGCAGCACCTGTGATATCACCTTCGCCACCGCGCAACAGTTTTACGAGCATCTGGACGATTGTGTTCTCTCTAAAGTTATGGAAAAAGAGCGAGCCGTATCTGACAATGAACGAAATCTCGCCCAGGCCATGCTTGAAGATATCGACGACCCTACCCTTCGATCTCGTGAGGATAAAAAGGATGAGGAAGGCGAGGAGCGAGGGGACGTCAATGAGATCAGAGATGGAGGACGACGAAGAGAAAAATGAGACCTACACTGGCACAATGCCCCTGAAACAAAGTACAGCTGGCCTTAAACTTGTAACCTAGTCAATAAAGCGAAACTCAAAAGATCATATAGCAAAATATCATCTTATACAGCCGGCCTCGCTATCCCTCCAGTTTCCTCCTTGGCTATCTCGCTGATTCCTGTTACTTCATTTTCTCGAACATTTTGTCTATCAGTAATACCCCACAGTAGAAGTTTAGGATGAACCCTATCTATATCTTAAATTCAAAACCCACTGTCCGGATCTCATCCTAACTGCATAACATTCAGCGTTCTGAGAAATGAACTTGATTGTAACCTTGTGGAACTGTGGGTGCAATTGATTATTACAGAGGAGTTGGCTTGATATCGCTCATAGACAGAAACCTCGCAAATAGGAGGGTCGGACTTACAGATTTGAGACCCGACACACTAAAAATGTATCTGCTCACCAATCCGTCACAATTCTCCCTAAGAACATGCACTTTATATTTCACGCACAACTAGAAGAATTTGCAATGAACTTTGGCCTGGGCCATGACATGGCCACGCTGGTTCCTGTGAGAGGCTATAGGCTGTGACTGCCATTAACTAACGCTGCATTGAGAAGACGGTGATCCAACTCGCCATCCCTGCGCATTGTAACTTCATCCCACTCAAGGGAAATTCTGGGCAGTAAAACGGCTTTGAGGTGAGAGTATTCTAAATTTCTGAGGTTCCTCATTCCTTTACTTCCCATGATTCAAGAATCAAATCAAACCAACCGCCGTAATAAGTTAAAATTACAAACCAAACATTACCATTTCCTAAACCGTTCTTACATTCCATAAAACCATCATACCAGCATCTACCTCAATTTAAACCGCCTCCCGATCCAAACTTTGCCCCTGACACATCCCCCAATACCGTCCCCGTTTCTCCACCAACTCCTCATGCGTCCCCTCCTCTACCACTCTTCCAGCGTCAAACACAAAAATTCTCTATATTTCCCCCCTTTGTCAGCTTCTCCCCCTTTCCCCTTCTCCAGGTGCGTGTACTTACATCATACCCCCTAATCGTACTCAACCTATGCGCGATCGCAATCGTGGTGCGTCCCTTTGATGCAACTTCAATTGCCTCCTGCACCACCCGTTCACTCTCCGTATCCAGTGCGCTGGTGGCCTCATCCAGCAGTAACACCTCCGGATCTCTTATTAGCGCGCGAGCGATCGCAAGACGCTGCCGTTGACCACCCGAAAGCGCGACACCCTTTGTGCCGACGTCGGTGGAGTATCCTTGAGGGAGGGACTGGATGAAAGTGTGGATGTTGGCCGCTTTCGCGGCGGCTTCGACGGCGGAGTCGGGGATGGTTGTGTCTGTTGTTCCTAGGGTCTAAAAAAAAGTAAGCGGGGGTGAGGGGGGAACAGAAGGGGGGAAGTACAATGTTGTCACGGATAGAGCCTTGGTAGAGGGTTGGTTCTTGAGAGACGAGGGCGAGGGTAGCACGGTATTTACGGACGTCGAGGGAGGCGAGAGGGGCGCCATTGATAAGGATTTCGCCGGATGTGATGTCATAGAACCGTTCCAGGAGGGAGATTATGGTTGTTTTACCGCACCCCGAAGCACCGACGAGGCCGACGCGCTGGCCACGCATGATTTTTAGGTTGCAGTGGCGGAGGACGGGGATGGAGGGGCGGGTTGGGTAGGTGAACCGAGCATCGCGGAATTCGATAGCTGGGGTTTCTGGGTTAGAGGGGGGGATGTCGATTCCGGTTGAGGAGTTTATAGTTGGTTTTGTAGCGCGGAGGTGGATGATGTTGTTTGCCGCTGCATGGGCTTTTGTAAGGTTTGTTGTGAACCCGAAAAGGAATCCCGCTGCTTGACCTCCAAATACGACGGCGATGAAGACGATAAAGAATTGTTTTACGGTGTACTCGTTGTTGGCGATTAATCTTCCGCCGTACCAGAATGCGAGGCCGACACCGAGCATGTCCACACTCTCGCTAAGGCCGAAAAGGATCATGATCCAGGCTGTGCGTTTGTAGGCGTTGCGCACGGGGGTGTTGAGACGACTGGCGTAACGGGAGAGAACGGAGGGTTCGAGGGTTAGGGATTGGACTGTGCGGATGGAACCGACGGCTTCGGTGGAGAAACGTGTACTTTCGAGGAAGAATTTGGAGACGCGTTCTTGCGAGGAGAGTTCAAGTCGCATGCGGGTGAACCCGGCACTGAAGAGGACGGGGAGACAGCCGAAGATTGCCTAGAGGGAGGATTTAGAGGGAACGGGAGGGAAGGAGGGAAGGGGACGACGAACCACTACTGCGAGCTTCCATCCAACGACTAGGGATAAGATAATCGACGAGGAAAGATTGACGATGACAACGATGATGAGGCCGAGATTACCTTGGATGAGATCGTGGAGGGCTTGCGGGTCGGAGGATAACCGCCCTGTCAAGGATCCGGATGAGTTCTCGGGGATGTCGAAGTATGCAATGTCCTGAGTGATCATCGCTCCGAAGTATGCACCTCTGTGCACACGACTCATGATAAACGCTACTGATGTCCAGAAGTAGCCGATTGAGGCGTAAGCGAAAAGCGTTGCCAGAGCGAGCATAACGAACATCAGTGCCCAGAAGTTGCCGCGCTCCTCGAGTTTTTTGCCGGTATATTGAAACACTGTAACAAGTCTTGAGAAAAGAACGGCTTGCACGGGGACTATCGTAATTCATTAGCAACAAACTCACACCTCCTTCACAATGGCACTTACAGACGGCGCCACCCATAATACACCCCGACACACCTCCCAGAAACCATCCCCACAGAAGCCGGTGTTCATAGAAGATTATGCTCAGACATTTGAACAGTCCAAACTTCCTTGACACATCTTCATGTTTCAACTCCGACTTGACACTCCAAGTAGAAAGCCGAGTCTCAACTCTATCCATATCCGCCAGATTTGCAGGCTCCGCTTCCGGTTCCGTGCTGCTGTCATCGCTCCGTTCATGAACATCCTCCACCGCAACCGAGAGTTTCTGAGCATTAACAAGCCGGTAGTATGCCCCCCCTGCTGCGAGAAGGCTTTCGTGTGTTCCCTCCTCCACAACAGTGCCTTTATTAAGAACAATGATCTTATCCGCCTGCAAAACCATTAGCACCCGCAATATCAACACCAAAAAAGACGTCAATCAACCTTCTTCACAGTCGCCAGTCTATGCGCCACAATAATCGTAGTCCTCTCCTTCGCCGCCTTATCCAACGCCGCCTGGACAATCCCCTCCGCCTTCGGATCCAACGCAGAAGTAGCCTCGTCCAACAACAAAATCCTTGGATTCGAAATGATACTCCTCGCAATCGCAATCCTCTGTTTCTGCCCACCACTCATCAAACTCGCCCGTTCCCCAACAACAGTATCATACCCCTCCGGAAGCGCTCTAATAAACTCATCCGCATTAGCCTCCACACACGCCTGCGTTACTAATCTCCGTTTCTCCTCTTCATCCAGTTCGTCCGCATTTCTCAGTCCATGCAACACATTCGCAAAAACTGTATCGTTAAATAACACCGGTTCCTGTTGCACCAACCCGATTTGTCGGCGTAGCCACTGGATGTTGAGAGTCTTGATGTCGTGACCATCGAGTAGGACTTCACCGCTCTCTGGATCGTACCATCGTTCGGCGAGAGCAATGATTGTGCTTTTTCCGCTACCGCTGGCACCGACAAGGGCGGTGGTTTTGCCTTCTTCGAAAACCATGCTGATGTTGTCGAGGACTTGAACGGTGGGGCGTGCGGGGTACTTGAAGTTTATGTTGCGGAGTTCGATGCGGCCGTTGACGGTGGCAAGTGTTTCGCCTTCAGTGCTGGCAGAGTCGATGAGGGGTTCCCGGGCAATCATTTCGAGAACGTCTTTTGCGGCGGCAGAGGCTTTGGTGAAGTCGCCTATGGAGGGGGCGATGATTGTTAAACTTGATGTGGCGATGATGCAGGAGAAGAAGACACTGGCCAGCATATACGTCAGTAAATATACACCTATAGCTGGGGTGGTGCATACGTGAAAACAGTTCCCCCATTCGCAATCTCTCCCTTCAAATACAACTGAATCCCATACCAAAACGACAACCCATACGCGCAGTACATAATACTAAACTCCGAGGAATACTGCAACCCCAACAATGGACCCTTCTTCATTCCAAAGATTGTCACACTATCAAGATACATCCTATACTTATCCTGCAACTTCTCGTGTGCTCCAAACGCAACCACATTCCTCACACTCCCTAACGCCTCTTCCGCTAACCCTCCAGCCTTCGAATAAACATCCAAAATCTTCGCTTCAAGCTTCTGATCGAACACCACAGTGAGCCCCACCAGGAACACCACTGTCCCCCATTTGTATCAGCATCTCCCTCTCCTGAGGGTAACACTTCACCTACCAGCCGGCAACGTCGTAGACGTAACAAGCGTCAACTTCCATTGTCTCGAAAACGCAACCACAAACGCCGATCCCAGCATGGAAAAACCCATAGTAGCAATCCCAACCTTCTCCCCCAACCCCGTCTGTATCAAGTTCGCATTCGTCGATATCCTCGTCGCCACACTTCCGGGGGTACACGTATCAAAATATGCCACCTCCTGCCTTAGAATCGCACGTACATACGCCAGCCGTAGTCCTCTCGTCATTCGTGTTGCTGCGATCGTGAAACATGTTGTGTGCAGGTATACTAACACGAATTTCCCGATAAAGAGGTAGACGAAGTACAATGCGTTATTCCCGATTTTACTGTTGAATTGTGAGGCGGAGATTTTGCCAGAAGCCCAGTCGTTGAAGACGTTTATGAGATTACCGAAGACGAGCGTCATGATGGGGAGTGCGGCGCCGGCACCGATTGCGGAGATGAAACCGATGGTGTGGAGGACCCGGTCGATCGGTTGTGCGTAGGACCAGAGTTTCTGTAGGGATTAGTGAAGGGCTGAGGACAAGAGGGGGGGGGGGCTACGAGATAGTTCCCGAAACCACCGTTGTCGGCTTTGTCTTTGTCTTTTTCGGCATCGGGGTCGGTGGCGTTGATAACGACTTCTTTTTCGTCGTCGGGATTGTCGAGTGATTTCCCCTTCGTGCTGCTTGGAGGGGTAGGTTTTTCGGATGGCAGAACAGCAGCCGCAGTGGCTGGCTGTTCGTCTGAGGCCATGATATTTCGAATTCGTGTGTAGTGTAGTTCAATTCTCAGGAGCAGTCAAGTTGAAGAAACGAAACGGTAATAGAGAAACGCAGGCACGATATCATAGAAAGACACGTTCCTTTATTACCTTTTCCACTAATTTGCTAATTGGTCTCGCACTGGCGAATACGAAGGGGGTGTGCATTAGAGGATGACGGGTAGCAGATGCGGAGCTTCGCCATCTAGCCGGGGATTAGGGGTCTGTCATACTCTAAATAGAGTGAATACAGTATGATTAAAACAAGGGGGTGTGCACTAACATTGGCTGGGCGTGAGTCAAGAGATGAGGAAGGTCTTGGCGACGGGTGAATTTCCCTCCGATGGAGCAGAAAGAGTCAGGCTAAAATCGGGAGGGATTGGCTAGGCGATGCGTCAGTTCGGTAGGAATACTCTAGAACTAGAATTGAAGGAGGGGGTACCGATGACTCCTCCCCCCCATCTACGCACGGACACAGTACGCGACAACTGGATGCACACGGTACGGGTGTACGACAAATACGCGCTGGCAACTGATGATGCGAGTTTTCAGCCCTAAAAGGATACGGAAGTCGTGCATGCGTGGTTGACTCGAATCTCATCATCAATCGGCTGGATACTAATGCCACTTTTGTAGACGCCACCATGTAGGGAAAGCGAGAACGAGCGTGAGTCGCCAAGAAGTTGCGACAGTCAGTACTTCAAAAGTGCACAAACCGTTGTATATCTCCAAGTCTCCAAACTACAATTGAGATGTTGTTCTGCTACCATCAACACCGCCACTTAATCGCTCTAAACGGTCTCCAGCTCCAGTTGGCACATCATTAAGTTCCCACCTATTCCCACCTTAACGGCAAACACTGACATTCAAAGACTCCCATGAAAGTGGGGTTGAAATAACCTCTAGAATAAGGTTAGCTGGGATGCAGATGTAAAACCCCGCGCTTGCCAAGGGTCTCGGATACATACCGAATAGATAATCAAAAAACCTTCGCGACGAAGAGGTTCTTGGTTAGTTGGAATTGAAATGGAGCTAGAGTGCTTGAGCCAATCGTGGAAGTGGGATTTGTTTCGTCCCTGATTTTGTTCGGATCTTCAGGCCCCTGATCATGATGAGAATCCACGCAGAAATTTTAATTCAAATTAGTGCCAATTGCGCGTGCAACGTGTTGAACAGTGCAAGAAATGTATTTAATTCGTACAATTCCTCGCGCAGTTTCAGCACATTTAAATGTTACCGCAGCGATATCTAACCCCAACACGTTCACGAAGGGCGGATCTGTTGCAGTTTTGTATTTGGGTGCTGATCAACAGGTGGCGAATTTTCTCATTGGCCGTTGGTGACTTCGAGTGCTAGTTAGTAGACCAGACAATACTTTAGTTCAGTATAATAGGATCTTCACTGTGACAAACTGCAAAAAATCCTCCCTTCGTGAGTGTGTAGGGAATAGGATCTGTTTATCCACGCCGCGAGCAGAATTCATCGTGTTGGCGTGTTTCTAGAGGTATCGACCATACTATACCAGGCTTTACGGACACAACGCTAACATAAGATACACTCGTTAGGTGACATGTTCTTTTCAAAATACAGGATGCCGCTGACAGGTCCACCTGGTGTTACAAGCTAGCAATAACAGATATATACTTAGATAGTCCACCGCTGAAGGACATACGGCAGGGCATACGGATATAGGCTTATGGAATTCATACAGGCTTATAAGCTTATAGTTTCATACGGGCTTATGGTATTCAGCCACATCCATAGATAGATGAGTATATGCATCTGTATGCAAAACTACTGTATATATGGCGGTGGTAGCTTCGATACTAGTAGATAAAATCAATCACAATTTAACAGAGTTGCCATACTGTCCACCACTGCCATTTGACTTTTAATCTCTCTTCTATTTACATCACCCAAACAATTCCTGTAGTTAGCAACAGCAGTCCTAAATCACCGACGAAGCTAATGTGTCAAATAGGATGTCCGACCCTATAGAGATTGCACAAAATCACCAATCAAAATCCCAACAACCGAGTATTCTTCAATTCTTTACCCCGGTAGACAAGCAGCAGTTTCGCAACCACCTCAACGGAGAAGCCGCAAAGGATACTGCTCAACGAAGAATACGTGGGCTACCACCTGATGCACCGTCAACTCAAATATCAAAGGAACAGAGACAGAAGGTATTACAGATGCCAAATACAGAACAACAGCGGAGCTGCCGGAAACGAAAGCGGGCCAAAGAGATCGAAGATGGTATTCGGGATTCAATAACTGGCAAATTAATTAAGAAGCTACCTCTCGTACCTGGACTCAGTTTGGACTCTTCTCCTTCTATACCACATGCATCGAATTCAGTCCGAAGAATGTTACGCAAGAATGGCCAACCTCGCAAACTCAGTGATCTCAACCGTCCCGTCCGACGGCCGTTGTCTGCCGATGACGGCGTTTTCGCCGTCCCCGGCCGACATCCACCGTCCCCGACCGTCATTGGGCGGTTACAGAATACCGAGTGCTAAGCTCGCCATGTGATGTGGCACAGCGACTGCGCAGCATTAAAGAGAGCAAGCGGCCGAATACAGTATGATTCAAACAAAGCAGCGTTAAAGCCACATCACGTGGCGAGCTCAGCACTCGGCGACATGAGTATATTTAGATAATTTACAATCATGATTGATAATCGAGTCCTAATTGCACGGGACAAGGGTTACAAATAGATTTTTTGATGAGATTATGTTTTATGTACACTGAGAAATCAACATCCATGGATGTCGGTAGTTGACGGCCGGGGACGGTGAAAACTCCGTCATCGGCCGTCCTAACCATCCGTCACCATCCTCCTCCAAAAAGACGGCGCCGTCTCCGTCCTGTCCTAGGACGGACGGCGCTTTGCCGTCCCGTCCCCGTCCTAGGTGAGGACGGACGGACGGGACGGTTGAGAACACTGCGCAAACTCAAATCCCAATCTCGTACCAACTGGTACTCTGGTACTCTCCAATTCTCTGGCCAATGATAGATGAAGCTGCAAAGCAGACACAGTTTCAAGCAAGACAGATTGTGAAGCTTCTAAATCTGTACCACCCTCTTAGCTACTTTCAACCCCTCTCCCTTGGTACGATCCAACATTGGATCAACAAAGATAACCGCATACACCACTACTTTGCATTTGGTCTATCCGACGATTTCTTAAAAGAGAACTCAATTGGACCGTCAGAACAGGTACGAAGGCAGCACACAAGCTTCCTATTGACTGAGAAGACAAATGCGAAAAGACGTTTTTCCGCCTTGTTTATACAGTATCAAAGGAGGATATTCATGCATCTCTTTTAATCAACTGTGATCAAACGATCATTCATCTCATTCCAGGTGGCAATCAACACACATATGATGAGAAGGGGGCGAAACAGGTCGCAGTTATTGGTATGGATGAAAAACGCGCATTCACTTCATCTCTTCTTTTCCTGTCCAAAATAAGCCTAAGGCCTAGACATTGGATTGTAAAACTTACTCGTATGATACTTTGTGATACAGTTCATCCCTCGTGATGCTTGTACCCGAGCTCCATACTCTTCGTGGTGGATTTTGGAAGATGGGGTACGAATCCCGATACCTAATTACTTAAGTATATTATTACTGCACTTTCATTTGAGTATTCTGATATAATCAGACGCAGCCAAGCACACACAACAATGGTGTTCGTATCGCGGCCCCGCAAGCAACATCACCTTTCGCCACACCTTACAACTTCAGCTCTGTGTCCACCAAAGTACATTACATCCAACGTCTTCCTCAATTTCTCGGCCCCAGAACATCAATGAAAACATTCACACTCAAAAATTAAGATACCGAAACATCCAATCAAGCCTACACCGCTAAGAATGGCAGAATTTCAGTACATGCTATCCAAATGCTCTTCATCATGACGAAATTAAGCTATAGGATTTTGTTTCTCTAGACACCATCAAGTATTTATTAAGAAGTACACCAAATAATTCAGCTAGCATTAATCATAGTCAGCTTTTAAACAGCCTTGTGTCCTTGTTGCAACTGTATACATCCCCAGTATCTTGACATAATAACCGCTTATTCTATCAACAAAAGCTCTCACAGTTCCATCACAGTAGACCATAACAAGTCCATGCATTTTAATCTTCTTGAAACCATTAACACAAACCTCTTCATGATTGTTGACCTGGCCAATATAGTTAGTACCGCTATTGTCCCAAATATCACAGGTGTGGCAGGAGAAGCAAATGAAACCTAAGATATTTTTGTAAATCAATTTTTGCAAGAAATTGGTAGAATGCTGAGAGATTATATAGTGATTGTTTATGGTGGCCATCCTTCTCCAGCAGTTGAAATATGTCTGACTCCAGTTGGCAAAGATCGAGAGGAAGCGATTGAGTGATTAAAAGTCCAAACAGATGACGACACCAATAAAAAGCATTGCGTGCAGCTGCAGCCAGCCTCAACTCTGATGGCCCCTACTGTTGCAGCCTCATCTGCAAGAACTTTGAAAGCATGAAAGTCAATCTACACGAAAGGAAAAACACAGCGAAAGCAGGTGGAAAGTTTGAAAGTTCACCGTACTTTCATAGTTGGCTCCTGTCTGGCAACTCCTATATTTGCTTTTTTTGTTTGTTTTAATCATACTGTATTCACTCTATTTAGAGTATGACAGACCTCTGTTTCTGGCAAGACAACACCTCTATAGCTCTGAGACAACGGAAAAGCCTCCTGCTGAAAATCATGGGCCAGTTGAATATTCATTGGGACGAACGTTAGCAAATTGGACCGAGAGTGCAGAAGGCTCATTAGGAACGGTGCATGTTGCGCAGTCTAGATCTCATCCGAGCCTGTTTCGGTTCACTTGCAGCTTTAGATGGGCGAGGTTCTAGCCAGAACTCGAGGCAAGCAATAGCGAAGAGTCTGGCAAGCCAGGCCCCAGTCTCCTCCACGGTATTGTGTACTTCTCAATCGCTTATCCATCCTTGGTGAAGAAGGGGCCTGCGTATCGATCGCGATCAGTCACCATTACGACCCATTATATGCTAGATCTCATATTTGTACTACCAATTGCAATTATACCCTGCTGCGATATATCTGCACGTCAGGCAGATACCCGTGCGCAAATGTCGCTATCCGATTCCACAACTTGAATTCAACGTCATGGGAACACAAGCAGTCTATCTGTCGCCACAAAATCACAAAATATGTGATTTTAGAGTTAGGTATACAAATAATGAAGTTACATATTAGAGACGAGTTTTGTGAAGGGTGGCTGATTGTGTGCGTTCTATTGTTTCTACCTCGATATCACGATATAACCTGTTATGGTTGAAAATACTTGATTTTGCGGGAACAATACCAGCGCGCATAGTGTAGTGGTAGTTCATCTTGCACTTGCACTATATAACTATGTACTTGAGTATTTATTCTATTCAGTACATGCTTTAATACCAAGTATACATTACATTTCACATAACCCAAAAAACACCTCAACACCTCGCTTCATAAACAAAGCTACACTGCAAAACCAAACCCATAACAGCTAATATGCTTTAAATGCTTCCCGGAGCAGAAGATACAGGCCAGCCTATCCATTTAGCATCATTCATACCCTCGTATCCCTACTCGAGATCGAACCAGTAAGCCGCTCATCAACAACCTGCATCTCCATTCTATACTGAGCATCTAGCTCCACCCTTGAATGCTCCCCCCATCAACCTCTACCCAAGAGCGCCCCCTTCCATCAACCTCTACCCCATTGTAGGATTTCGGCGTTAACCCATTTGTCCACCGAACTGGCGCCTCCGATGGTTCCGGCTGCTTCCTTCGCACAATCACCATAACGAGCAGACCGATGATGAATCCCCCAACAAGTGCACCTGCAACCGCGCCGCCCAACACAGCTGTCGACACCCCCTGGGTTCCTACAGCCTGGGTTTCTACAGCCTGTGATTTCGCGGCGGAAGCAGCAGTCGATGCCGGGGTCGCGGACGATTTTGCGGATGTCGTGTCGGTGGAAGTGGATGCTTTCCGTCTTGAGAGATTGAATATCTCGGTGGCAGCGACTGACTCTCTCCCCTCAAACATACGGATTGCGTATACGCCTTCTTTCAGTGAGTCATCTGGAGTCCAGTAGAAACTTTCGACATTTGTGATATCGACAGCGATGTGTGCGATTGTGTTGGTGTAGTCCTCCGAGAGGAGGTCGAGGCTGATGGTTTTTTTGGTCGTTAGGTTCCAGGTGATGAGATTGGGCTCGCCGATGAATATTGTTGATGGGGTTTTGACGATGTCTTGGTATTTGTTGTCTGCCTCAGTGAAGTTGCCAGTTGTTGCTTCGGTGCAGGAGAGGAGGAAGAGCGAGAAGATGAAGAAAACTTGTGGGATGCTGAAGGTGGATATCATCTTAGTTCACCGCTACCGAGGATAGACGTGATGCGGCTATATCGAGGAGGATTGAAAGGCCATGGACTGAATATACCGCGCGGGGTACCGGTTAGGATCAAAAAAACCAGGACGGATGAGTATGAAGATGGGGTGGAAGGCCTTAAAGACGGAGAAGTGGACATGGACATGGACATGGTTAGTTTATTCCTCAAACTCCCTTGCATCTGCCAACCGTCTGTAATTATCAAGCGCCGGAATACCTTGAACGAAAGCTTACACATACTATACCAGATGGAGTTAAAGAGCCTATGCCATCAATGCAGGTACTGGAATAGTAACTTTAGTCTTACTTTATTTGTTAACCAAATTGAAGGCATTAGTCAATTAAAACTCACGAACCCCGTGGGAAGAAGGCGTTTAGTTAAGAGTGCATGAAGTGGCTGAAACTGATGTGGTCGTTCACATCCCCATATTTCAGCCACTCAGAATCTCTGAAAGTCTACAAGCCGCGAGTAGCGGCCGTTGCTACCCTACACTAAGACGTTATAGCCACTGCGTCAAATGTACTTCGGTACAAGGGTATTTGGGGCGCGGTGACATAGGGCAAAGAGCGCCTAACTTTTTCTCCCATACAACTAGAGATTCCAAGATCCTCATCATTCACTACACAGCAATTATTTTTTTGAGAAAACCTCATAGAAGCACCTCTAGTGGGGCATTCTCACTCCCTTCACTTTCATAAATTTACAGAGAAAGCTATAATTACCCGGGGCTTACCTTACTTTGATTCTCGTAAATGGTTGGAAACCCATCGACTAGATATTCTCGTTCGCTTACCTAAAAGGGCGGTCAAAAAAGTTAGAAGCGTTACCCCACTTTGGTTATTTATCTTGTCACAGTTGTATATGTCCTGTTGGCCCAGTTATTGCCATATTGTTATGCTCCAGTCTTGTTTACGCCAAATTTAGCTGCCAATGATCATTATCATTATATTTCATGCTGTGTATGAAGCCCAAAGAGCTCAATACATATCAATCGGTTTCTACCGCTTGTCTCATGCTTTGTTCCTGTCTGTGGCCCTGTAGTCTAGTCTCCGTGTTAGCTGCCAATGAGCATGAGGTCAAGCGCCCCAATTTGACTGCCCTTTTGAATGAGTGCAGAACTGAACCGACATGTGACAGCATGAAGTGCTCTAGTTCTTAGCAGGCGATAGGCTGTGCTTTGCAAGCGATAGGCCGTGCTTTGTAGGCGATGGGCTGAACTTGGCAAGCGATGGTGTTACAATTCCTCTCATGAGGGGAACCGTGATCTGAAGCCAAATGAAGAAACAGCGGGCACTTGTTAGAACTTGAAGGTACAGATAGCAGTACAAAAATAAAGTGGTCTTTAGAGGATAAATTTATAAACACCAATCGACAGGTATGATTGCCCACGTTCCAGCCGTCGGCTCGTACATTAATTTCCGGTGCAACTTCGGATCGACCCGACACGCCTTATCCTATGACTTCTCTGCGACCGAGTTCAGCACTAGCTTTCTAGCGTATTCGGTTAAGGACTTCAGGGGCTATTGTAGGCCCTTATGACCGAAGGAGATACGTGCTCCAGCTCTTTTACTTGGCTGCTTCTACCTACTTAGTATGTGAGTACTCTGGCCAGTATCAATAGAGATCCTCTATCTGTAGCATATGAAGCAATTACTGGTATACTCTAAATGGAAGCGATTCATATATTAATTGATCCACCAAGTTTTATTTGATGCTGATGGTACTTAAAGCGCTCTTGGCCGGGGGCCCGGTGAGGAACCAGAGCAAATTTCCAACCAGGGCCTTAAGTACACAGTATTATATCATTTGTAAGATGGATAGCAAACAAACGGCAGCATTTCTAGATAGATACCTGTCATAAAAACTAAACGGTCATCAACGCGTTATAGGTATGTAGGTACTTTATCACGAACAGAAATCCGGCGCAAAACTTGTTCCAGAAAAGACATGAAATTATGAAAAAATCTTATATGCAAGGGAGTTGAGTACTGGTGAAAACTATAGAGTATATGTACATGTGCAGATCTGGCAGTTTTGGGAGTGACACTGATTTACAATATCATAAATGGAAGGTGAAAGTCATTATTAGCATATCAGCAAAACCCTAGGCCTCAGCGAAACGAATCTGGGATTGCGATCGAACATGCTATGTATGCCAAGACTATTGCAACTACCGTACTGACCTGACCGATAGCAATTTAATTGTTCATGCCTTCCTTGTACTTGTGAGGGACAATTACGGATCCATCAATTTGATGCCATATTTGGTTCATGCTCCTGCAACTACAAAACCCATAACACTGCCACCGTATGCTCCAGTTGGTTAGAATCTCCGGTGGATCACAATATGCACCGTGCTTTGGAGGAAAAACTTGGCTCTTGGCCTTCAGTTTGATCAATTGATCTATATTTAATCATAATATAATAATACCGCTATATGATTTGCACATGCAGATCCAGTATCAGCAAAGATCTCCACTGTCTAGTTCATACGCAAGGCAAGTGCATTTGCTTATTGGATGCAATATACTCGGCACCAGCCGTCGCGATTTTTCCCTTCCTTTTCCTCGGGCCTATACCTATGCAATGCACGAATTTCTTTTTTTGTTTCTCGGTGGTCGTCACATGCTCGTGCCGTGCCATTATTTTTTTGTTTTTGTTTTAATCATATTGTATTCACGATAGAGCCCAGTTTTCCCTGCTAGATGGGAGATCCCCCGCCGCTACGCTTGCCGTGCTTACGGGGGTAGGGAGCATTGAAGGAGCGGGGTTTACATAACCAGCCCAACCCACCACTCCTCAAGATCATGGGGCTGGGAGGGGAAGGCGGAAAGGGAGGAAGCGCACTTACTCGGTATGTATAAGGAAAAGGTTTTGAGATGCAGAAGCCATTTTTTTGCTTTTCTTACATATATCCTTTTGCACTTAGCTCAGCAAGAAATGGCGAAGATAAATATTTACCACCCTAACCTCATGTTCAATAACGACAACGCACGTCTTCCACATCCACCTTCAATCCCCCCATATCCCTAACCCTCCTCCTATAAATTATTGGAAACAACCATGTCTCCTGCACTGCCAAATCACAGTTTAGAATAAACAACGCCGCCTGTATTGCCTCTGTCTTCTCTATTAATTGTATTTCCAATTTCGTTACTTGTGGTGTAGTTTCACCAGCACTGCCTTCGGGTGTTTCGCATCCCAGAGCACGGAATCGGAGTTGGAAGGATTTTTTTGTTTTTCGAGAGTTGAAGTATCCCACTTCTCAATCGTCAAGATTGTTCCGGATTTCCTTAGATTGTCAGTGCATGATACTGTACGCGTGGACATGAAGCTCACTCGCAGTGCCATATCGTTGCCAGATCCAACGTAATGCTATCGAGGGAAACTCGAGAAGTTTTTTTGACTACGAAAATTTCCTCCTCGTGTGGAGTCCAAGGCTCATTTGGCAGACACGTTACAAGGTTTCCCGGGTTTTCGTTCAGTTGGTTTTGAGGTGGCAAAATGTCCGTCATGCCCGTCTAAATCTCGTGCACGGTTAATTGGCACCACAGAAGGTGATCAAAGGATTGTCGAAGTGCACTCAGATCGCTCTGAAATGATATAATTCTGTCTTGCAATCCACTATATTGAGGATGAGATGCCAGCCATGTTAGGATTGAAGCAACTTCTGAAGATGGCAGTTCAAAGATAGAATATTGCTCTCTAAACCGGGTAGCCTCTTTTCGTTCTGATGCTGCTGCGATCTCTTCATACTTACTAGACTCCTGCATCTTCTTAGTTGCGATACGCCGCTGTTCCTCACTTTCCGCTATATCTCTCAATATGCTGGCCCGTTCTGTTGCACATTGTGCTTGCTGCCTACATTAAAGAGCTTGAGTATGGTGAGTGGCATAGACACAGTTGTCCTCGAACCGGGTGACGATATCTTTAAATCTAAGGTCGAATGGTTTCCAAGTAATTTGCCACACGACCGAAGCTGAAGAACGCGTTCCTGAAGCAAAGATGGCAGTCAGCTGCAGCCCACTTATTTCTTGTCGAGCCATACTCTTCCCTCGCTTCAGAAATACTTCTGTTGCCTGCCGCCAAAAGTCCAGGATATCCACATACACAGACACCACATGGCGCTGGAGATTTTCGACCTCGAGAAAGCTCTCGAGGAAAAGCTCATAATCAGGGAGCACGATTGTAATCTTCTCGATCATACGGACGAGTTTTTCAAAGAATCCCCGGAATTCGATCGCCACCTTAGAAACTGTAAGTACGTACATACAGTCTGTCAATCTTGGTACCAAGGGATATCAATGTTACCTGCAGTAAGAACTTGAATCCGCCCCATATAAGTGCCGACAACATCGGATTTGACTGGATGCATACTTCCACAACCTAATACGATTTTAGCGGTCTGGAATATCATTGGTGCAGATGCATACATTCTACCCTTGTGAATCTTTCAAACTGTTCAATGACGAGGCTCAAACGATCAAGAAGCCGAGTGTACCCCGACCTGTTGGAAAAACCACGCTCTAGGACCTTAACATGCCGCAGTAAGACCTGGACGATCGTTATTTGAAGATCCGTTTTCAGTTTTGCCTTCAGAGGATCGTGGTCGGGAATTGTATTCAGATAATCATCAATCGCTTGCGTCAGTATCCTGGAGTGAACTGCTTCTGATTCTGAGGACGTCATGTTTACTGGCAGTAATGTAGATTTTCTAGCATTCATTCAAGCGAGTTGCGGGGGAGAGCTAGGCTTATAAAATGTCAGCAAGGAAGCAGAGTACCCTACAGGCCTGCTTGACATGTCTCCACCAAGCTACACCACCACCACGAAATGCGTTCAGTATCTTTTATTCAGTTCATTTCTGTATTCCGTAATACCTGCTATGCTGTGTTTAACCGAACGCCAAATCCAAGGCGCGCGATGGGGATTTGGCAAAAAAAGTCTCGTACAATATGCAGAGATCTCGTGCTCAATTAGTTGCGGTTTAATTAAGGTTAGCCTGTTGCATCTCTACACTGAGAAACTTAAACTTCGCATGAAAGAGGAGGAGGAGGAGACAACAACAGAGTTGATTGAGAAGCCCCGAGAAGTCTATATGAAGCTGAGTACATTACAAGATCTAAAATACATACAAAAAATATTATAAACATATACACGTTCATGTGTTTTATTCGCTTCTGATTGGTTAGAAATGACCACTTTACTGTGGCTCATTGCTGGAGTGTGGCTCTTATGACTGTCATTGTGCAGCAGCCACTTGTGGACAAACAGTGGTGGACACATTGGCGGACATACAGCAAGGGATACATAGTGGAGGGCATAGCTGTATGGCATAGTACAAGGCCCGGAAAGCTAGCAGGCAGTCAGTTTACGAGCATTAATCTGATGAAGCCCACCTACCACGTACAAATAGAGCTTTCGATTTTCATCTTAGGGCGGCGAAGCCGCCTCCGGACCTTGTACATCCTTAAGTACCCACCTAGGTACTTAAGTATGCAGTCTGGTTTAAAACACACTGAAGGAGTACCATATCTCCCATGCATGCAGTCACCACTCGTCCCTGCAAAGAATTAGCAATCACCAATCGGCGCCATCGAAGGTGCGGTGATGGGGTGGCAGCATATATAGCTGCCACTATAAATGTGTCGCAGAAGCGCAGCCGTTTGAATCCTTGCATTCCCTTGCATGGGATTTTGAGCGTGACGATATTTTTCAATATCAAATCCCAAGACTAGGCTGAATCCGCATAAATCTCTTTGGACGAGCTCTCTGTCACACGTACGAACCTTGATGCTCGGTATGGTACCCTGAAATTGAAAATGAGGCCGAGCCTTGTTGATGATGATGGAGTCGGCAGGTTTCTCGTCCCTCTCTACTCACCTAGACTCTTGGTGATAGTTGGTTAATGATTGTGGGTGGCCAGATAAGGAGTATTCCACCCACTATCGCGAAAGTCACATTCTAACTTCCAACCAGGCATCGAGAATGAAATGTAAATGGTAGACAGGGAGGATACCACAATAGCTGAACAGAATAGTGACGAGTCGAAGCACAAGGTGGATACAAACTGCAGCGGTAAAGGGGAAAGAAAATCTTAGAGAAATATGACTTTTTTATGAGCGCGAAGAAGGGGCTGCCATTTTCTTTTGAGATTTTGATAAGATGGACTGGGTTACCTTACCACTATTTTGCACAATGTACATCAGTATTCTCTTCTGCACTACTATGCGATAGCATATGTATCCACTCGGGAAAGTCGTTATCAAGTGCCCAATATTCGCCCTGTAAATTTTTCTGTGCTATCTGTACTCTAGGCGCGGGCTTCTAATAGAAAACCATGTATCCCAGTTTAAAAAGAAAGGTATAAAACCCTGTCTAACCCTTTCCCATCTTGTTTAGACCGAGATTTCTCTCTACCACAAACCCTCCTCATTCTTGCGAGCTCCCTCTTCTTCTTCGCGTAACTGGTCTTTCAAAATATCATCGTATTCTGGTTCTCTAGTCGGTTTGTCAGTTAGTGCGGCTAGCCCTTGTATCTAGAAAAACTTACCTCTTGCGCTCGAGCTCTTCCTTTAGACCTTCCTTTAGACCTTCCTTGAGACGTTGCTTCCTTGGTTCTTCCATTTCTTCGCTGAAAGGCCAGGAGTAACCGGGCTTGGGTCCTCTCGCGACGGCACGAGCTCAAGCTAAGACTGTGATCTACTGCTTTTCGTGCCTCTAGCAAGATTCTTGAACGTAACGTGTAATAGGTGATCTGGGTAATTGTAATCATGTAACCCTTTATAGGTTTTGCTGTTGGGTTTGGTATGATTCCGGAGAGTCGCCCCGCGATGCCGCTGGAGCCCGGCTTGCTCAACTCATTCTCGGTTCGTGACTTGGGCTCACTGTAGAAGGTGAACAGATCGATTTGCCTCAGGATCCATAATCAGGTATACGGTAATTATAGTCAGCATCCACACCGTTACCCGCCCCTGCACCCGCACGAGCCTCTTCACCCGCACCCACACCCGCAGCCATTCTGGCACGCGCCTTCCGTTCCTTCCTTTCCGATCGTTGCTAGTGCTTCGCGGGGCAATTCTTGACCACGTGTTCGGTCTCTTTGCAGTGGAAACTGCACTGTTCGGTCTAAGTGATGCGAGATGATGTCTGCAAGACATCGAGGTGGCGGAGGATGCTCTTCGTATTCCACTTCTGGCTTAAGGTGAGCCAATGGGGAGGAGAGGTTAGGAAGCCCTAACATAGAAGGAACATAATTGTGGCAGAGAGAGCCTTGATGAACCGTCCGTCAGGGCCACAGAGACGACGTTGTCGTTTTCTACCCCATTTTTTGGGTAGCATGCAGAGTTAAGGTTCAGTTGGTAAGGGGATTTTCTGGAGACTTTCCCGGCAGCGGGTGTTAATCCACTAGCTAATCCGAGAGCTTCTCAGAGTTCTTTACGGGGTTAACGCCCGAGAATTGATGAATTGGAGATGAATGAGGGAAGTTAATAGATGTTGCCAGAAAGTCGTTAACTGCCTCCGGAATTTAGTATACGCCACCGCCTTCACCGTCATTCCAAACAGAAGCAAAAGTTTAGTGGCACTCGCGTCGCACCCTAACGCGAAGCCATCGGACTCAACGGCTGTTATTTGTAGGGGCATCTGTGGGTTGTCTTCCGGCTCGACTGCGGGGATCTCTGGGAAAGTATTAACAAAGGCAATTTGGGGGGCGGAAGCTGAAAGAGCCAGGAAGAGGTGCTCGACTGGAGAGACAACAATGAACGAGTCAATGAAGTGAGGTTGGGGATGGAGATCGTGAAAACCACAATACCTCTACAATAGGTGTTGCTACCATATGTGAGGTTTAAGTGATGTACGATGATATCTATTTGGAGGAGTATACAAGACCCCCTATCATTGTCAGTGGAAGCACGAGGGAAGGGCAGAATTAATGGTGACATACGATTTTTTGCCATCACCACCATCATTCCCACCCGTTCTTCCGCCATTTTGTATACGCCACGCCACAAGTTGACAAACATCTCAACAATTACAATTGGGATAACATACATTAATGTATTAAGAGTTCCTCGTGTATAATGCACCGATTCGTCCGCAAGGTCGAGCAGTAGGTAGAGCAGAGATCTTTAACCCGCCCTTTCTCCTTCAATGGTAGGCCGTCTTCTTTATGCAGGTGTGTCCAAACATAACCCGTTGGCACAATGGCATATTCGTGATCCAAGCACATCAGTAGACCACCGAAACGAGGGTTGACTCTGACCCCAGGACTGCCTCAAACTCCTCTCTGCTGAAGTTTAGTATTCAATATGATGTTATGTGCACGTGTGTTTATCGAGATGGATGTTGATGGAGACAGAAATCTGTAGTATGTTATTTCCTGAAACGTCCATGCCAAAGTTAGCTTCATATGCGCCGATCTTCTCTGGCCGGTCTTGTTTAACACGGCAACCAAACTAGACACTGCGCCCCTTATAACATAGGAGTAAAAGTATGTTTCCTCGATCGGAACTGATATCAAAGGTAATCCGTACGAGAGCGTCGCGGGGGTGTCGTGCGAAACGAGGCGCGGGCTATCTAGGTCGCCGGAGAAACAGCACATCTGTGTTTGTCATGCAGTCAGTACTTTTATCAATACCATCAGAGCAGGTTCTTACCATCTGGTGATGCCTTGCCGTTCGTCGTCGAAGAGCCCTTCCATCTGGTGAACGAGCTTTAAATCACAAATACTTTATAATACATTATTGAAGGCGGAATCTCCCACAAAGGTATGAAACTACGCAAGGCAAGTTAGCCAGCTAGGACGAAATCTGAAATCCAGCAGACGAGAGGCGGGTACTAACAAGTCCTGGTAGACTGATAAGAAATTTGCATCTTGGTGGTGTATCGTAACTTCTCTGGTGAGATAGTTGGCCGGCGCCGTGAAGTGAAGAGAAGAAGGACGAAAAGGCGGTGATGGAGGAGGACCGAGATTTGAAGCTTGACCCTGAGGAAGAATTGGGAGGAAAGGCGAGGAATGGAAAGAACAAAGAAAGCGGGAACGTGCGTGGGTCTACAGCTGTAGTTGGGATTCGGGCTTCAACGCATCAATCGTTACAAACGAGCAGCTGCAAAGGGTAAAGTTAATTTGCACCCGAAGTCACCCGTAATGAAAATCCGGTGCCATAACTTCCACGCTGAGCCCACTCTGAACTGAGCTCACGATGGTTCAGGGAACGAGCAGTGGTGTCTCGAGTCAAACAGCGAGGTAGAGTCAGCAGCGATGGGCAACTACTAAGGTTATGAAAGATGGAAAAAAACTATATGTGCGATTCAAAGTGGATCAAGATACATATGTTATTATCGATTCTTATACCTAAATACTTCTGATCTCTATTTCAATTTCTACGCTCAATTCCAAGAAAAGATGTGCCACGTCGATCCAGCAGAGATCTTTGTGGCGCAGTTGTGGCCGTGAACTTGTCCTACGAGTGAGCATCGATGAAGGCTAGTACTAACTAGTAGCAATCAATGTTGCCACTTACGTAGATGTCATACGAAAGCAAGCGACAGCAACAAGGCAGCGTGGCTCCGGCCACAAGCATTTAATACCCTTCTCACCCATCCCTCACCCACGTCACTACCAAAAGTTACTTTCGTCCCCTCCAACCGCATCCGTCGCTCTTCCAAACAAACCAACAAAGACCATGTGCACATCCTCGCATTCGGCGCCCGTCAACCACACTCACGACTATACTATTGTTGGCGTGGGGAAACCCCCTACGCAGCCGTGCTGGTGCAATGATGATGATTGTGAGTTACTCCCCACTGACGGGCGACAGGACTTGATTATTGATTGTTTTCAGGTAGCTGTTGCGTGTACGGTGTTCCTTCCTGCTTCCCCGCTTCCCCAAACTGCGTTCGTGGGATGCACTCATGCTGACGTGTTTGTCTGTGTTCTAGTATCCCCTGCGTGATCATGTAAGAGACCGGCCGAGACTGGGAAGAAAGCAGGCGTCTACACAATTTGCGAGTTTTGAGCGAGGTTTCTGATTCTAATTTCTAGCTTTTATAAGCATTTCTTGTATTCAAAGTAATTCAATATTTCTTCTGTGATGGCGATGGTGTAGCTGTCTAGTCTGAACCAACATAACTGGAGCGAAGATGTCGTACCTGCATTCGCTTCGTTGTATTTAGCCTCGCTTTGCCTGGCGAGCGAGCAAAACAATTCGACCACGATCGTTATCGTTCTTGTTGCCTCCTTGTCACTAATGGCAATTAGAAATGGCGGCAGTTAAATATTGGATTCTTCATGCGCTTGATTTGCTCCCTCAATTGAATGTTCACCGCATTCATAGCCGATCGCTGCCAAGCCACCCATATTCCACACGTCATTCGTCTTCACACGTTGCCTGACTTCAACCAACCAACCACCTCAACATCCCCCACTCCCAAGGAGCACACACAAACCCAACGCATCTAAGACATTTCTTCAGGAACCCCCCTTCCGCAGCATCAGCTCCATCAGCTCCATCAGCATCAGCATCATAAGCATCGACACCTGCCCCCTTCCGCCTTCACACCCTACGGCTACTTCAACGCCCGCCATCGACACCCCCTGTCGGTTTGGCGACCAAGCAACAACCACACGACATGTCGCCGCGGCGCCGCCTTGCGCGCTTTCGAATACCACTGTTCTCGACATCGACATTACTACTACTACTTGGCTTAACGCTTGCGATAGCAGGCGTTGCAGCTGCAGCTGATGATGGCTTCCCAACGAAGATCCACAAGCCTGGGCACTGTGCGATGCGTGGACAGGTACACCCTTACACCCGTGGATAGGGGAGCTGGAGCTGATAGCATGCAGGATAAAAAGTCATTCTTTGGCGGACAGTTACCGAAACCCTACAACGGCGTGGCGGAAACACCGAATGCAGACGTGCGCAAACAGCTGGTAGACCTTTGCGGCGCAAAGTGGAGCAAGGGCCCCATCTGCTGTGACGCTGCACAGGTACGCTTACGTTTATCTTATCAAGAGAGGCGAGATTGACGATGGGTGATAGATCTCGAATCTCGCTACCAACCTTAAGCGCGCTGAAGCTCTGATCGCGTCATGTCCCGCCTGCAAAGTCAACTTCTTCAACCTTTTCTGCTCGTTCACATGTTCACCGGATCAGTCACTATTTGTTAACATCACGGAAACGGAAACTTCGAGCAAAGGGGTAGCGCTGGTGTCAGAAGTCGATTACTTCCTGTCACCTACGTATGGCGAGGGGTTCTACGATTCGTGCAAGGACCTCAAGTTCTCGGCCACCAATGGAAACGTCATGGAGCTTATCGGTGGTGGGGCCAAAAACTGGAAAGATTTCTTGAAATTTTTGGGCAAGAAGAATCCGCCGTTTGGGTCGCCGTTTCAGATCAACTTTCCGCCAAAGGAGAAGCTGAGTCACCATATGAAGGAAATGCACGATACCCCGAAAAATTGTAATGACTCGGATGTCGCGTATCGTTGTGCCTGTATAGACTGTCCAGCGGTGTGTCCGATCCTTCCGAATGTCGATGAGGTCAAGGTGTGCAAAGTCGGCAACCTTCGATGTTGGAGTTTTGCCGTCATCATTGCGTACTCGGTGGGTCTGATGATTCTTGGTGCATACTTGTCGTTCAACGAGTATATCAAGTACCGCGATCAGAAGAGAGGCAATTTGCGGCTATTGCGCGATTCAGATCTCGAGTATAGTGATGATGATGACGACGAAGGTGTTAGGACGGGTGGTGCCTTGGTACCGGAACATCAAGGCAAACCATATATACTCGACACATATCTGGATCGGATATTCTACCGTATTGGAGGAACTAGTGCAAAGTTCCCCGGTACAACTATTGGCCTTTCGGTTCTCATTGTCGGTCTTTTGAGCTTAGGATGGCTAAACTTTAGTGTCGAAACAGACCCAGTTCGCCTATGGGTTAGTCCGACGTCCGACGCCGCTCAGGAGAAGCAGTTCTTTGACGAAAACTTTGGACCATTTTATCGCACTCAACAGGCATTCCTAGTGAACGATACGACTAACGCTGGTCCTTCGCCCGTCCTTAGTTATGACACCCTCACCTGGTGGTTCGACGTGGAGCAGCAAATTAGACGGCTTAAGAGTTTGAATTATGGAGTCACACTAGACGACGTATGCCTGAACCCGACCGGTGACGCATGTGTTGTGCAAAGTGTCACAGCATATTTCCATGGTAATACCTGGGAACTCAAGCACGGTACCTGGAAGGAACAAATTCGGTCATGTGCGAACCAACCAGGTCAATGTCTACCGGATTTCGGACAACCAATCAAGAAGGAAATGGTGTTCGGTGGTTATGAAAAGACTGGTGATGTTGCGGATTCTGCGGCTTTGATAACAACATGGGTATTGCAAAACCATGCAGAAGGCAGCGCGGCTGTGGAGCGCAGTATGGATTGGGAGAGAAGCTTGAAGAATACTCTACTGGCCGTTAAGGAGGAAGCAGAAGAGCGGGGATTGCGTTTGAGCTTTTCGACGGAGATTAGTTTGGAGGAGGAGCTTAATAAGAGCACAAATACCGATGCAAAGATTGTGGTCATCAGTTACATTGCGATGTTCTTTTACGCCAGCATCGCACTCGGTAGTACCACTCTGGCTCTGAAGAATATGCTTCGTCAACCCACAAAGACACTCGTCGACAGCAAGTTTACTCTAGGTGTATTTGGCATCATCATCGTGTTGATGAGTGTTTCCGCATCTGTTGGCCTGTTTTCGGCGATGGGAATCAAGGTTACTTTGATCATTGCTGAGGTCATTCCATTTTTGGTTTTGGCTGTCGGTGTGGACAACATCTTCCTCATCGTCCACGAATTTGAACGGATCGACGGCGAACATCCCGATGATGATTTGGAGGACCAGATTGGACGTGCTATGGGTCGGATGGGTCCCAGCATTCTGCTATCGGCAACTTGCGAGACAGTGGCATTCGGATTGGGAGCTTGTGTTTCCATGCCGGCGGTCAGGAACTTTGCAATCTATGCCGCTGGTGCGGTATTCATCAATGCCGTGTTGCAGGTTACAATGTTTGTGTCAGTTCTCGTGTTGAACAAGAAGAGGATGGATGCAAACAGAATCGACTGCTTTCCTTGCCTTGCAGCTCCCAGACACGATCGGTCCAATGGATATCCGGCTAGTGCCAGCGAAGATCACGAAGGTGGGCTGGTAGGACATGTGAGGTCAGATGGCCATGGTCATGGCTCTGCAACTGAGTTTGACGAGGTGGAGGAGGGACTGATACAGAGATTTATCCGGAAAAACTACGCACCAGCTCTTCTGGCGAAAAACACAAAGATTACTGTCGTCGCCGTTTTCTTCGGAGTTTTTGCTGCAGCATTGGCACTGCTTCCTCAGGTGGAGCTGGGGCTTGATCAAAGGATTGCTATTCCTACGGGGTCATATCTCATCAATTACTTTGACGACTTGTACGACTACTTTGCCGTTGGACCTCCAGTATATTTCGTCAACAAGGGGTTCAACGTTACCGAACGTGATAACCAGCAAGCCCTTTGCGGTCGATTCTCAACGTGCAGTCCGCTATCCCTTTCTAATATCATAGAGCAGGAACGGAAGCGGCCTGAGATCTCATATATTGCCGAGCCCGCCGCTAGCTGGATAGACGATTTCATGCTTTGGCTCAACCCTTCCCTCGACCAATGCTGCCGCGTCAAGCGCTCCAATTCTTCCGAGCTCTGTGGTCCGTACGACAGTGATTTCAAGTGCAAAGTGTGCTTTGAAGACCGTGATCCGGGTTGGAATATTACGCTCGGTGGAATGCCAGAAGGTGAAGAGTTCATGGAATACCTCAAGATTTGGATCGACGCTCCGACCGGAGAGACATGTCCCCTCGCCGGAAAAGCAGCGTATTCCTCTGCCATCGTTCCTAACTACGAAGACCGCACCATTTCCGCCAGCCATTTCCGAAGCTCCCATAAGCCACTCACCAGCCAAGCCGACTTCATCGCGGCCTATGCCGCCGCCCGGCGCATCGCAAAGGAAGTATCTCGAACATCGAGAACCGAAATTTTCCCCTATTCAAAGTTCTACATCTTCTTCGATCAGTACTCGTCGATCGCCCAGCTCACCGCAGGCCTAATCATTTCCGCGCTAGTATGCATCTACATCGTCACGGCAGTCCTCCTCGGCAGTCTTCAGACTGGTGCAGTCGTGACAGGAACTGTGGCAATGATCGTGGTCGACATCATGGGCGTCATGGCGCTGTGGGGCGTAAGTCTCAACGCCGTCTCGCTCGTCAACCTCGTCATCTGCGTTGGAATCGGCGTCGAGTTCTGCGCCCACATTGCAAGGGCATTTATGTTCCCTGCTGCATCCGTCGTGGCGCGCGCGAAGTTCCGTGGAAACCGAGGAAACGACACGAGGGCTTGGTGTGCACTAGTTAACGTTGGTGGCTCGGTTTGTCCCCCATCCTTCTCCCTAGCGCCCACTAACAATTTCACCATAGGTCTTCTCGGGTATCACAGTAACGAAATTTATCGGCGTCATCGTACTCGCATTTACACGCAGCAAGATCTTTGAGGTGTACTATTTCCGCATCTGGCTGGCGCTCGTCGTTGTCGCTGCAACTCACGCCTTAGTATTCTTACCGGTTGCGTTGAGCTATGCCGGTGGCGAAGGGTGGGAGGTTGAGACGGATGGGGGGTTGGCAAGTGATCTGAGGTATAGACGCGTTGGTGTGCTACCTCCTGGCGCGGAGCGGTATGAATATAGTGATGAGGAGAGTGATGATGAGGGACGGTAAGGCGGGGGAAAGGACAGGGAGTTTTGGGGTTCTTTTTTCTGCTACTTTTTGGGGACAACGTATACTTTGTCTTTTATTTTGATTGTTGTAGTGTGTTTAACTTGTGTATTATTGACTGACTGATTGATTGATGGTTTGATGGGTTCTTAACGGTTTTTGGGGGTTTAAAGATTGGAAACTAAATCACTTCTGCTACTGTTGATGTGGGGGGATTAGAGGAGAGGAGGATTATAGAAGTATGAAGCTCGAAGCAGTCATAAATTTATAAATGGTCCTTTGGAACATCGTTATATTCCCTCCCGTTTCTCGCTTCTGTACCTAGTAGCTGATCCAATTCACAGCGGTTATACAACGTTAACCACTTCTCCGGTCCCTCCTATTACTCTGCAGCCCAGAAAGCTACGCTCATCCGAATCACACTTATGATTTCATTCCGACTTCTCAAAACAGCCTATCTGTTATATAAGATCAAAACCGTGCTCAACGAAAAATGTAGTAATCTCATCCCCTCGCTCCTTTCGGCAGCCAAAGAACAATATTACTATATTTCTGGGGCCTCCCATAGGTTAAACAGAAAGAAAAACCCCGAAGGGAAAAACTTAATCACCTCGCACGCCCTACGACAGAGTAAGAGCCATCCTCACAACCCCAAGAATTGACCAATTACAAGAGCTGGCAATGCTTGAAATTGTGCCCTGTAGTAGGTGTCCTACCATATGTACAACCCTGACCACCTCAAGAGATGATCAAAGACGCACGATAGAACATCATACTAAGGGGTCCGCAATATTTGTGCATAATACCACTTATAGAGGAACCGAAACCTTAAATGATCAGTGTCACCTGACTAGTGGGATGATGCGCTTTTTGGTAAGGTGGCATTCCCGACACTCCCGGTACACCTGTTAGTACCTGATAGAAAAGGTGGTGTTGTTGGTGCCCTCAGTTAAAGAAGACCAGAACGTATAAGGAGGGAAGAATGAGTGAGATGGGGAGAGATTGGGGGTTTGTATATGGGATGGTCATGGGGAGTTAAGGTAAGCGTCGATGCTCTTATAAACCGAGAAAACTGTCTGGTTAATGAGAGCAGAGCGTCGACTGAGCGTGCGGTATAATGTTTTTACCCCAACCCGCGCGGCCGTTTTCTACTGCTGTCCGACGTTTCGCACGCTTACACGGTAGAAAACTCTCTATAGCTTTAGCCGGAGGGAAACATACTACTGTCTTACCTCAGTCGTCGTAAGAGCCTTCCGTTTTTCGGTAGGCGCACAGTGTACTTCCGCGCTTTCGGCTCCTGGACGTCCTAACACTGCAACAGTGCTGCAACAAACACATCCTCTCGAGGCAGTGTTACATACGTGGTGTTGGCAGCAGCGGTCGTGCTGTGGTAGGACGGCGGTGGTAGCGAAAGAACGAGAGGCTCTTATAACGGCTGAGAATAGATTCGGTATGTAGTTTTCTGGTCCTCCGGCTGCGTAGATGATTCCGTACCGGCCGTCGACGGCAGGGGTATTAGGCCTGGCGGATGGGGGAAAGGAGATAAGGAGAACACGACTTGGATCAAAGAGGGCTGAGGGGACACCCGAGACTCACACTGGAGATGTGTTGAGGAAAAGTAGTTAGTTTATGCCATGGCCGCTAGCGGCCGAATGCAATATGATTAAAACAAAAACAAAACAAACAAAAGGGGTATTAGGTTCAGAAAATGGGTCGGGGGGAAAGCTGTGCTGCACAAGTGGCCTATGTTGGGTGTTTGTGAAAGCTTTTAAATTTTACCGCTGTGTTCAGCCTTCGTACCATTCAGTGACGATGTAACAGTCGAACAACTACAGCTTCACAAACATGTACGCATTAAAGATAGCGGTGAATTACGGAATGTTCTTTCCTGCAAGTAACTGATCGAACAAAACGTCGATACAGAATAGATTAAACTACCCGAACAACTCGGGTGGTAATGATGAAACCCTTTATAGTTGTTCTGGCCCATGAATGGGACAAGCAAAAAAACTTTTCAAATTAAATTTGCACCACTAAGACTATTGAGAGCTAGTAATTTAATTGCTGGTAAGTAAATAATAACAGATGATGTTAGTAAAGCCTGTGAAACTAGCGAAGCCAGTGAAGCCAATAATTATCCACTATACAAAACTCTTCAAGTTAAAAGAGATTTATAAAAGCGAAGCGAAGGTTACTGATATAGAAGTGAAGCGAAGACAACTAATTTTAAAGAGATATAGAAGCGAAGCGAACTGACTTGTAAAAGAGATTTAATTTGTATATTTTCGCTTGTCTCATTCATGGAACCGCCTTGTTCATGGATGGGCGGCTACCACGAATGGGTCGCAACATAGTTTCTGTAACTTCCTTTGCAGTTCGAGTATTTATGGCATCACCATAAGCGGCCGAAATGCAATGATTACAACACCAAATTTTCACCACATAAAGTATATATACAACATATCCAATAATTTGAGTCAACGAGCATCAACCCAAGCTACGCTAAACGAGTCTTACTAGTTAAGCACAGAATCTCACGCATCAACACTTAAATGACCCTGGGGTCCCTTTTACTGGCTATCTTGGACCTCAAAATACGATCTTGTTGGACCTTCGGACAGCTGCAAGCTCAACTCCCTTATCGACCAAACGCCCCAGGATGTAACAAGATCGGTATTGCTAGCAAAATGGAAACTCTAAGATTCTGTGCTTATCTATTTTAGCGTGGCTTGGGTTGTAGCTCTTTCGCTTTCATTTCTTGCTTTTTCTAGGAATTTGGAGGCCTTGTTGAAAATAACCGTATGATGCTCTAGCTAGGCAGTTCTAATTGAGCCTTAATCTTTGCCAGCCGTGATTTTTCTCAAATAAGTAGGTCTCTCAACGATTCGGAATAGAGCGCGCCAACCATTACTGTAATACTGGATTCGAGTTTGAGAAATATAACGACTCTTTTGCGAGGTGGAAATCTAGGTTTGTAGAGGATGATAAAATAGTTACACCGCATATTATTACAGGTATTGAGATATACACAGTCATCCTCAAACATCAAGCACATGAACACCCACATATCTCTGCACAGCCCTATACTGGATCGCCTTATATTCAGCGGTTCCCGTCAAAGTCGGCCTACCACAGACAACGTTCAATCCCAACTTGAAGTCACTTCTCAACTATGGTCGACGCAATCGGTGTTAGTGCCAGTTTCATCGCTGTCATCGCAACTGCCGCACAGGTCGCAAAAGTCACAATTTCCACCTGTAAAACCATCAAAGATGCGCCTGACGAAATAGAGAGGGTTCGTACCCGACTGGAAGACCTTCAGCTCATACTATCGGAGATCCATCGCAGGAGTATCCACTCTAGTAGCGACGCCGAGCCTGTGCCCGATCCAGTATGGTGGAACGACGACTCTGCAAGATACTGGAATAAAAAGTTGGAGCAGCTAAAAGAAAACTTTAAGCAGCTTGAGATGCTCACAAGCGACCTGGGCAAAACCAAGCCCGTGGCCAGACTTCGTTGGTTTCTATCGGTCAGGATGGAGCAAAGAAAATTTTGGCGCTTCTCTCAGAGGATATAGAAGTGCTGGAAAAGTTGTACCGATTTATGCAGGAGTCGTAAGTTCATGGAATATGTCGAGAATTTGTGGGCATTACTGAATGAAAATAGTTGTAATGCTAAATACCAAGCCCGCTGTACTACCTATCACGAAGATATTCTTCTGGAAGTTCAGACTCAAGCTCAGACCATGCCAATCCTATTGCATATGCTCCAAAAAGTCGAGGAAATCAATAAAATAGTACTTTCCAAGGAGGAGCTTGCAACAGTGCGCAGGACATCGCAAATAAATAGACCGAGACCGCAGTTGGTTATTGACGATACCGAGCGATTCCGTGGACGGAATATCGACGTTCTACAGTCTAATGTCAAGATGAAGATCGCAAGTTATCAACTCCCTTTCGGGAAAATTATTGTGCACTATGGCGGAAAGAGAGTTCGGGGCCCTGGTCAGGGGAACGAGCAATTCACAGCGCGAGGGATGTGGGAATTTCAACCTGCGTCGTGGCTCTCGCAGAGAAGCATTATCACCGAAGCACTGTTACTTGTGCGATGTGGAGCAGAACATGCTCAACCCACTATCTCACCCAGTCTAACCATTAGAGCGGTTCTGTCTTGGGATCACCCGATCTGGAAATGTATTCAACACGCAGATACTGATGGTGTTCGGAGCTTTCTCAAGACGGGAGCTGTGAAGGTTAATGATATGGGGACCGATGGGTCTACTCTTTTGCACTCGGTAGGCTAACCTATCAAACCTAACCCCTTCCCTTCCCATTGGAATCACGAATTGGGCTTTTCTCACGACTCAAGACAGGCTTGCCTCAATTTAGGTCACAGAAATATGGGACCTAAGGCAGTGGACCTTCTAAGGCTATTAATCGATTTGAAGATTGATTGCAATGCTTTGGATAGAACTGGAATGTAAGACCTTCAGCCCTAGCTAGCCTCTTAATATCATATCTATCCTTCCGGTTGTTACTGGTTTCTAAATTACGGTGTGTAGAACAGCACTAAGTTACATGGTCACCGAGCACTTAGTCCGGAAACAAAGCACCCAACGGTCATTAAACTGCATGGCAGGGATTCAGCTGGTTATAGATGCCGGAGGAGATTTCGGTTTCCCATGGGGCCGGTGTTCCACATACTATAACTTGAATCCGACTTACGCTTATTCGGTCTTCAAAGGAACATCATACTACCAAGTTCTTGTGGACGGTGTACAGGAGCATGCGTCACGTTTATTTAAAAATCCAGACCTTTCCAGTGAGGCCCTAGTTTTCCTCCTAACTGATATGGTCTGTGGACAGTTCACAGAGATGCAAGACTTGTGGCTACAGACTCGTCCCAACCAATGCACTTCAAGGACCGATACAGACTCCCATTTTGACCTTGTGGTGGAGGATTTAGTCGGCATGGCCGAAAAGGCACACAGATACGGGGAAAGACGTACCTGGCTTTGGGTCAAAGTCATCGATAGAGTGTTCGCCAATTGTAGCATTGCTTGCGACATCGATCGAGCAAATAGGATTCTGACATCGCTAGCTGCTCACTCTCGAAGTTTCACCGAGCACCTAGACATATGTTTCTCGCAACAGATGAGCAATCCGTACTATGCTCCCATCGATCTATTGTTCTGCTGCAATGAGAAGACGCTCAATATCCTCGAAGAGATTGGTATTAGTCCTGACGTGGTGAACTACCGACTGATGCAAGAATGTCTATTGGATCACCGGCCACTTCCGGAATTACTTTTGGGGCGCATCAACACCGCTACTCTGCTTGATTGGATGCTTGTATGTTCTTGTGATTACTTAGAATTTGCTGATCAAGTAGTGCCTCTACTTAACAAAAATGCCGATGTCAATTATGTTGGTGGGGATTGCCCTCTTTTCAAAAATGAATTCTCTCTTCCGTGCACTCCCCTTGGGGTAGCAGTCAGGGCTGGGAATTATGAGGCGGTGCAAATGCTACTCGACGACGATTACAGCGCAGATATTCTATTAGACACCAAACGATGCACCCTTTCAAGGGTCGCAACAGTTAGGGGTCATCTGGAGTTGGCGGAAATGTTAGAAAGGCTTGAGATTAAAGAACGGACTAGAAGGAACCTTTCTGCTGTTCCTGGTTTGTGTCTCGAATTGTGGTCTCTGTAGGTGCTAACGTTTCCAGAAACTGCGATATCACCTCAAACCGAGCAATATCAATCACCCACGGCGTATTTAGACCACGTTATGCTCGTTCTCGGTGTATTTCTTACTGGGGTCGACGCCATACGATACCTTTTTCTTTGCGGTTTAGGTTGGACTTTGCGGAACCGTCAACTTTTGTGGTGGATTTGGAGCACGTGTTTCTGCTTTGGGATGCCTGTTGTGAACGGGTTTGGTTGGGCGATCGTTGGGATATTTTTCGAATAAGAGTACTTGGGATTGGTGTTGCGTTTCCATGCTTTTTGAATCTTCCGAGTTCACGACCGTTTATTTCCTTCTTTTATGCAAATGATGAAGCTTCTCTATTCCGTTTTTAAGAAAAGGCACAAATAAGATTCTCGTTATACCACAAATCTATTTGACTGTTCAGGTGGTGGCGATTGGGGTGGTGGTGATGGTGTTGTTAAGGTTAATGGTGACGGTGATGATGGTAAGATAATGATCATGACTTGCCGACTAATTTGTGATAGTGTTGTGGTGGTGACATGACAACCGAAGTTACCACATAAAGTACCTTGTTGTGCGACGCACTTCTCGTGTGATTAAGAGGCTGGTATCGGAGGAGGTCAGTGATGGAGAGATAAGATCCGATTGATTGATGGTGCATAGATTAGATAAGGGGGCTTGGGAGCCGCATACGTGATGGGTGATATTTAGGTTCCTGGCAAGGTAGAGAATAGAGACATCATCTTCGCTCCCCATATTCTCTGCATACAGCATACCGGTACCACCCTGTTGGCGGATTCCCCAGACGGGACGCCCCATCCGCGGACGGGGTAATTCCCCAACGGGGTGGAACATAACCGATCAAAGAAAACGAAAACAAAATAGCGGCCAACACTCAGATTCCTATATCAGTCAAATAATATTTCCCCATGTTTAATATTCCAAGCAAACCCCCAGCTAGTCTACTCTCCCAGAGCCATATTATGCTGTTCCTGAAACCACTTTAGGTTCTCAGTCAATGCCATAGTTATCCCAGTGCTCAACCGGCAGCACAACCATCTCCTCTTCCGTCCACAGCTTTGGCTTCTTACGTTCTTCAAACTTTGATGTCCATACCTGGCTGATAAGCATTTCTTTATATTCTACCTCTAACCCCGAAATGTGCTCCTTCCGAGACTCCAGACCCCAAAGTTCTTCGAGCACCTCCTGTAGTTTCCGGCCGTCTCGGAAAGTTCCCCAAATGCACTAAACCGCCCCTCCGTTGTGACACGACCTTGAAGGGCCTGGATATGTTTTGCAGCATTGGAAATGAGTGCTGAGTTAAAGAGTTCCGATCCAAGTCCTTCTTGCATGCATAGTCGGAGGTGACTGCATGTTTTGCTTCGGAAAGCCTCTTTGACAGCGCTACAAGTATTGGTAGTAGTAGTGATGAGGAGGGTCGTCATGGTGTTACCGTGTGTTTGTATTTACAGAGTGGTTTGGCGGAGAGGTTCCTAAAGGTGAGTATACCGATATTAAACAGAGTAGCTACAAAGCATCAACCTTTGTACTGGCGAGTACAAAGAGAAGCATTAAAGTGAATTGTGGACAAACCAGAACACTTGAGGAAAGAACTAGAGATAGCAAACATGTCAGGATAAAGGGATTTAAAGCCAAGAACTGATTTTCTGAGAAAAATCTCAGCATGAGCTCGTAATGTTTGTGATTTAGTGTTTTCTCAGGCTGGAGTGATATGTTATGACTCCGTGGCGCAAGGGTAGCGCATCTGATTCCAGTCCAGAAGGTTGCGCGTTCAAATCGCGTCGGGGTCAGCAGATTTGGGCATTAGAGAGCTCGAAACTTTTTGGGCCATCAACATGTATTCCCTTTTTTGGCTGAGATCGTTGTAAATGGTTGTGGATTCCATGTATACTCGTTCAGATGGATAGGTTTAAGGGACACCAATTTTCGCGATTGGTCACTGGCAGCATCCCCAGGTGAAATAAGCGGCTAGTATACTAGTACTTGAGGAACGTTAATAGCCGGATTGTGTGTAGCAGCAACGTCCCGTGGCGGGATTCAAACTCGAGCAATGTCAACCAAAAATACGGACATCTATCCTATCTGAGTTTGAAATGTGATCCAAAACATGATGGCCATGTAGTCCGCTAACTCTTGTGACGATTGTACGGAGTCTTCACAGCCCATTGTTATACGTTGATACCGCTAGGGGATTTCTTGAGTGTACTTAGTAAAACAGAATAGGTAATAAAACTTTCCAACAGTGGTGCGCAAAGTATATCGCTCCTTGTGGCCCATATACGCCAAATACGCGCATATACGGCTTTACCGAACAATTATGCCACCCCATTCAAAAACGCAGAACTCCCTTCCCACATCAGGACGCAACTTCTCCTCCAATAGCACCGCCACCTGTTCATCTACGTTCGTATCCCCATTGCCCGCCTCCGTCAAATTGCAAAAAAGCGCAAAGAGCCTAACCACCCTCACATCCTCTTTTTCCTTTACCTCCACGTCTAATTTCACCGCATCCTGGTATTCCTTCGGTGTCAAGAAACGAATCGCAATAAACGGGGTACTTGTAAGTTGCGGGCCCCAATAGGTAACGAAGCCTTGCCGCTCCTTGTGCAAAAATCCGCACTTTTTCATAAATGCATCCATAAAGCCGGCAAACGCGTCGGTGTCGATGTTGAAAATGTTGTTGGAAAAGTGGGTGTGGATAGGACCAGCATTGGAGAGCTGAACGGCTTCCCAGAAGAGGTAGGAGGCGGGCACTCCGGAGACGTGGAGGGTGCCATCTTTATCAGCCGTGGTGATCCATTGGACACTGCGTGTTGTGGACAATTGAGAAACAGGGAGCGTCGTTGGGTAAAGGTAGGTGAAGTCAAAACCAACGGAAAGGGTCAGTGTTACGGTCACTGGGGTCTGGTCGTGCAGCGGATAGACCGTGATAACAGGTTTCCTTCCCACCAGTTTTAAATAGGCTTCGAGTGTATCTCCATCCTGAATTCCGAGTTTTGAAATCGGGTCCCGGGACTGAGCAACTCTCACACCATTAAATGTTAAACAAAACTCACTGACTTCAACATGTGATGAAATCGCGTGGCAAATACTGATAATATCAGTTGATGGATAAACTGTCATGGGGTCGAGCAAGTTCCCAATATTCCACATCGTCATCACCAGCCTCAGTGACAAAGCTCAGTTATGAGGCCCAGCGTAGAACTTTCAGAGGAGCAGAGCGATCGCAACCTACAAATTGAATGATTAAGCAATTTTAGCTTGGCCAGAAAGTTGACTATCGCCCCGAATCGACTGTCAAACTTGACTGCCCCGAGACAAACCAGGCTGTCAGGATTTTCACATCCGAGTGATTTTCAATGATCATCACAAGCAGATCCCCTACCAAGTACTTAAGTACAGTAGGTACTTCTGGGCATGCACATCTTATCCCCATACAACTCTATGCAAGCAAACATGAAATTTCATTTTAATCTTGTAGAAAAAGTTACAGCATACTTGTATCTATTTAGTCTCGGGACGCTTTTTATTCGCTAGCGCGAAAGCTTGTTCTAGGTAGGGTTAGGGGAGTATTCCCCTTTTTGCGGCTCTGACACGTGTCTCTACAGCCGCAACCTCCCCACAACCTCACTCAATGCCGCGCCCAAGACGAACGGCACGTCCACTACCTCCAAAAAGACCAGCAGGGCCAACCCGAAAATGGTATGCCGTATGCGTAGGGAGAAACCCGGGAGTCTACAGGACGTGGTAAGTATTCTTCAACTAGCAGAGGGGCTAGCTAGCTGTGTTAACTAGCTGTATAGGGAGGAGGCGAAAGCGCAGGTCCATAAATTCCCAGGAGCTAGCAGCAAAGGCTTTCCGACCCGGTACGAAGCTGAGAATTGGTTTTTATCGGGTGGGAAGACGACGACGAATGTGTTGGTGGGGCTAGATGGCGGGTGTGGGAAGTCTACATTGGGTTTTGGGAAGAGATGTTGGGAAGGTGGCGTGAAGCAGACGGATTCTTCCGCTGGGAAGGTTAGTCACCCAGGGTGTGCGGGAACAGGGTTGGATACTACAAGTCCGCATTTTCGGGAGCCTGGTCGATTGCCTGCGATTCCCTGGGTTGATGGTGGGTATTCGAATACTGAGGGAGACGGGGCTGGCGGGCAGTTGAAGATGAGGCCGGAGGATATAAGAGATTTCGGTTGTGCTGGTGCTGGAGACAGGAAAATCTTGAAGCCGAGCGCACCAAGCAAAAGGGACAACAGCAGCAGCCATAGCAACAGTAACATTATTCTAAAGGCATCAAATTCCACCCCGGAAAGTCCGTTCCAGTCGGTAATTGAGAGGGTGCACCCCTCAACACCAGATTTGCTTGACATAGTATCAGATTTCAAGCATGATAAAGTCGATATCATGCGCCCCAAGAAACCTAGCGTACAACTCACTCCCGAACAGAACCGCGTCCTACAGCTCGTTCTCGACGGCAGAAACGTCTTCTTCACTGGACCTGCAGGATCGGGGAAGAGTTTGATCCTCGAGCATATCAAATACCATCTATCGATGCAAAACAAGAGGTTCGCCATCACTGCTCCCACAGGCATCTCAGCGGCCCAACTGGGAGGTTCAACAATCCACAGTTGGTCTGGAGTTGGGCTTGGCGAGAAGGGGTTGCACCAATACATTGGTATGGCGACAGCCCGACACACCATCATTGGGCGGGAGAAGGAAAAATGGATTAATACAGAGGTGCTAATTATTGACGAAATATCTATGGTGAGTTATCAAGCTCGAAGCGGTGGGAGGATTCTAATAATATTGAACGGCAAGTTGAACGCAGATCTGTGGGAAAAGCTCAATGGTATTGCGAAGGCCATTCGATATTACCCTAAAGACTCATTTAATACGCCGGAAGAACAACCTTTTGGTTCGCCGCCGTTCTTTGCTGAGGTTATGGGCGGGTTTGTTGACAGAAACCAGGCGGAATTCAAATGGTCGTTTGCGGAGATTTTTTCCAGCTACCCCCGGTGACAGACCGCAATGATAGTCGGGACTGCCAGATATGCGGTAGAGTTTTACTATCTGCAATTCGGTGGCTACCGTGTTAATGATATATAGGAACTAATCTCCCAATTAAATTTGTGCGCCAGTGTCTCCCGGAACCGCCTCGGGGCGCATACACAACTATTGGGATCGACACGAAGAGGTGGTCTGTATGTGTCAAATGTGGGCACCCGTATAATGAAGGACTGAAATATGTTTTCCAAACAAGCACATGGAATGAGGCATCATTTGGCTGTGTCGTTCTCACCAAAGTTCACCGCCAAGAAGATCAGAACTGGGTCGACATGTTAACCAAGATTAAACTTGGCAATGCCGACGAAAAAGTCCTCAGCTTTCTTCAATCTCTTCGCCGTCCCCTACCAGTGATTGGAGGGGTCATACCAACAAAACTGTACACCCACCGAAATAATGTCATAGAGGAGAATAACACCGAGTTTGCAAAGTTAAGTGGCCAGATATATACCTTTAAGGCCCGTGACACAGGGTGGGTAAGTTGCTCAGGGCTCGTGTTCGCACCTTGTTTTCTCGTTATCTTGTTCGTGGGCTCATCCCACCACGGGAGGCTGTGGACAAAGCATTTACGTTTGATGGTTTCATTCCACGACAGATGCTGATAGTTTTGCAGATTGAGGGTGACGTAAATCCAACGGGCCTTATCTATAACTCGGAGCTCGAAAACATGCCCTACTTCAGAGACTTACAAACATCCAAACTCCTTCGCCTCAAAGACCGCGCACAAGTAATGTTGCTCGCCAACATCGACACCTCTCGCGGCCTTGTCAATGGCTCTCGAGGCATCGTTTGCGGATTTGCGGAATACACCAGAAAAGACCTCCTCGAGGCTGCCTCTTCATTCGGTGCCGACAAGGCAATTGCAGAAAAATACTTCGAAGATAACCACATCCGCAAATTTCGCGAAAAAAGCACGTTGGTGCTGCCACAAGTACGCTTCGTTTCTCTACGCCCATCTAAAGATTCTGAGGCAGAGATCCCGCCATATACTGTCTTTCCCTGCCGCTGGGACAAGCGTACCACGCTCTCGAATAAAAATCACCAAGTGCTGGAACGTATACAGATCCCTCTTGCATTAGCGTGGGTGGCTACTATCCATAAGGCACAAGGCATGACATTGGACCTAGCCGCTGTTGACATCGAGAGATCGTTCTTGCCGGGGCAGGCGTATGTCGGGCTTAGTCGCTGTCGGAGCCCGGATGGACTGCAGATTCTGGGATTGGGAGGGAGGGAGGCTTTGAGAAAGGCGATTATGTGTTGTGCGATTGTCCGTAGATTCGATGCTATACTGCAGAGGAAATGGGAATGGAGTGCGAAGACGTCGCAGGAGAAAATACCGGAGTATGATGACTCCGAACACGAGGAGGATGATATTAAACAGGAGAGGAATGAGATCAAGCAGGAGGAGGCGTGTGATATCAAACGGGAGGAAATCCACGATATCAAACGAGAGGAGCAGGAGGAAGAGCACAATATCAAGCAAGAGGAGCATGATATCAAGCAGGAGGAGCAGGATATCAAGCAGGAGGAGCAGGATATCAAGCAGGAGGAGGTTGGGGAGGAAGGACATGATATGGTGGAGCCGGTGCCGAAAAGACAAAGGGTGGGCGAACATGACATCAAGCTGGAAGAGGAGGAGCACGCGTACGATGTCAAGCAGGAGGAGGTGGTGGTAAAGGAAGGGGAAGAAGTGCATGGCCCTATGCAGGAGTTGGAACAAGATATCAAATGGGAAGAGATGCATGATATCGAGGAGAAGGATATATATGAATTTGAGCAGGATGATGAATGGTGGCGACAAGTGATGATGGAATCGAGTTAGACAGCATAAAGACAGAAGAAGGGTTAGCATAGTGATTTGGAGTTTCATTGGTTTTTGTTTGGCATTTCTGGATTGGGTTTTGTATTGATTTTTTTGGATTTTTTGGGTTGACTGTACTTCTCGGCGTTGCGAGATATGAGCGTTCTGGTATATATAGGCGATTTATTGGAATTATTCAAGGGTTCAAGCGGGACTGTTTACCTCGTACCTAGACTTTTGCGATGGATGGGAAAATCTGGCCAACAGCACGGACCTGTAGTTTTTGCCCCCCCCCTAATTTGGAATACTATAAGATGGCCGAGCACTGGGAGTGCTTTCTCATTTTTCTCCACAATGAGTGGCTGAAGAGGCTTAGTCAACTGAACAGTTGAATGTAGACGATAGTCGGCACCTTCGTCGGAGATGACCCTCCTGCCGAAATGTGGTTTTCTTACAATGACAAATAGGTGTGCTAGATTCTGACACATGGTTAACTTTTTATCCTAAAGTATAGAAAAATCCAAACTTCTTGCTACAACACTCTCTGCCCCGTTATTCTCCCCCATTAAAACGTTCGATAGCCTGCTCTGCGGCATATCAGAATTGTTGCTCATCCTTGAGCTGCTTCATCGCCTCCTCCATACGACTCATGGTCTCTTCGCAACTTTTCTAATGGCTGTTTAACGCAGAGAGGCACCTTGTCGTATTTGTTTTGCTTGGCGCCTATTTCCTCCTCACACTTTCGTTGGGATTTATGTACGCCTCTTTCTCAAGGTGGCGGACATCCTCTTTCTATGAGGGCCTTGGCTTCTCCTTCCTCCCAGCCAGCTCGTTTCAGAGGTTTTGGGTGTAGGGTATTGGAAGTAGTGACTGAACTGGTATGTATTTAGAGAGCGGCTTATAGACCATGACGATCAGTGTGTACCAGGTGGTGAACGATTTGCACTCCACACACCTAAATCAGCGCAGATATGACGGCAATGGCAATGCCAAAGTACATTATCTGCATGCTGCATTGTTTCTCGTTTATGTCAATCGCTCGAAGATACCATGCTCGCGCCGGTTGCAGCATCTAAGGGTTCCAAAATCGCTGGATTAGAGGAGGCATGTAGCCCATGATGCCGCGTGGTTCTCTTTCGTCACCCTCGTGGGCTGCTTTGACCTACATATCCGCCGTTGCAAGAATTAGGCTTGCGTTCTCTCTCCACCAGTGATTTCGAAATAAATGGCACGACTCTCGGACATACGGGCCCCAAGCTGGTTGTTGTAAGCAGCCTGACGGCCATCGGTGACTACCTCGATGGGATATACGAGGCATCACATCGACGAGAAAAGCGAGAGGAAGTGAGATGACGCACGTGGACGTGCATGCAACAGTGGGTTTGATTGAACAGTAGGTAGGTTATTTGATTCTTGGATGGGAAGATGTTAGGGTTCTCACAACCACCGTTTTTCCAATTCATTACAGTCGGTGCTATCGACCCATACTGGCTAACCGGGTTCTCTGAAGGTGGTTTAGATGCCGTCGATACCCCGGGTCGAAAATTTTAGATTTCCAAAACGAGTCTTAATCCAGTAAGTATGGTTGATATGTTTTCGTCCATTGAGTTCTACCGAGCAAATCGTTGTCGTGGGGATTGGCCCTGTGGGTGGTTAATGGAGAATAGTCCTCGCCTTGTTCATACTATCAATTCCAGCCTAGCCCTAATTCTTAACGCAGACCTCAGGTACAAAGACAGCTTCCCCTCCCATGCCTTGTTTGTTCTTCATCACCGCTTGCTTTACTTTCCTTCTCTCACAAACCGTAGCATTTGGCTTCTCATACACTCCTTTCACATTCAATTGAATTATTCAATACAGCGCCGGCTCGCTCATTATAGGCGCTTCCCAGGATTTATTTTCTTCCTCAGTCATTCTCTCAAACAGCAACAAAAAAATAACCTTTCATCGGTAGCACATCAGATCAGGCATGAAGTTCCCTGTTTCCCTGGTCGCAGCTGTTGCGGTGTCGCTTCTCCCCGGCGCAAATGCCTTCTTTAGGATGCCGTGCGCTGGCCCATTACTTCTAGAGAGGTTTCTATCCCGTCATTTTGAAATGCTTAGGAAACAGCTAACAGCGCGCAGGGCTGATCCTATTGTCAACCCTGGTACCGTGTCCGATCACTTGCACAACATCGTCGGCGGCAATGGCTTTAACTTCTCTATGACGTATGACACTGCGGTAGCCTCTACATGTTCTTCGTGCATGGCCAAAGCGGATAAGAGTAACTACTGGGTTGTAAGTGTTACATATCTATTCACAGCTAGGGTTCTTACTGATCTGCCTACAGCCTGATCTATATGTCAAGGCAAAGAATGGCTCCTTCCATAACGTTGCCAACGGCGGGGCCACAGTCTACTATCTTCAGCGCAGGGGATCCCCAGACGAAGAGCTGCTCCCATTTCCCAAGGGCTTCCGGATGTTCGCCGGTGACCCCATGCTTCGTGCACCCGGAACCAACCACGAGCAAAAGGCCGTCAGCTTCTCCTGTCTTGGTGGCCTCACCAAAGATACTCCTGATATCCCGAACGAAAAATGCCCTTAGTAAGCTCCCGTCATTACCTCGGTTTCGAAGGCAGTGCTGATTTGTGAAAGTGGACTTCGTGCCCAGATAGTTATGCCTTCATGCTGGGACGGCAAGAAGCTCGATTCCGACGACCACAAGAGCCATGTCGCCTATCCCGACGGAACCGACAACGGAAAGTGTCCCTCAACCCACCCGAAGCGTTTTATCACTCTCTTCTACGAGTTCCTTTACGATGTCAAAACATGGGATAGCGAATGGGTCAACGGCAAGCATCCCTTCATTTTTTCCAACGGCGATCCCACGGGCTACAGCTACCACGGCGACTTCATTAACGGCTGGGAAATCAATATCCTCCATCGGGCAATCAACGAATGCAACAGCCCGAACGGCGTCATCGAAGAGTGCAAAGTCCTGGATTTGTATACCGTCAGAGAAATGGACGATTGCATAGTCCCGCCTTCCATTCCCGAGCCGACCTCTGGGTGGTTGGACAGGCTCCCTGGGTGCAACCCTATCCAACCCGGTCCCAAAAAGGCCTTTCAGTGGATTAACTGCGGAGCACCTACAACCATCGGTCCGAAACAGAAGTACTCCATCGACATGTCCGCAAAAGGTTGGGAATATGTCGGTTGCGCTTTGTAATCCCCATCCCCCGCTCTTTCACACTATAACTATTGACTAACACTTCACAGCGACTCCCTTAGTGACCGTATCCTCCCGTACCGATATGCAACGAACGATATGACGGTTCCCAAGTGTATCGATCACTGCCAAAACAAGAACTACACTTTTGCAGGTCTCCAGTATAGCGAGGAATGCTGGTGCGGTAACACCGTAAATTCGGAGAAAGTTGGAGCACACAAATGCACCATGAAGTGTGCTGGTGATTCCAGCGAGTTCTGTGGTGGCTGGCAAAAATTGTCACTTTATAAACAGACTCCAAAGATGATGGTGGGGAAGCATAAGCGGAAGCATCGTGTTTAGGGGGATATGTGTTGAGTTTTATACCTGCCATTTTGTTTTGGGGGGTTTTGGAGCTCGAAGTCATACTCATATATGTACATCTTCTGGAGAAGATTATATATATACGAGTATCTGGGGTTGTGGGAAGTCTAATGAAGGGATTGTTTTAATTGCACATAACTACTAATCGATATCCCATACGAAGTTGGAAAATAGTCTTCATAAATTCTGGTGACCAAAGTAATAGTCTGAAGAATCGTGGGTCATAGCATTTTCCACCTTTAAAGATTGTTATGTTGGACAATTAACGACCGAAGTTCCTGCTGTCCTACCGATTTTAGTTGTCATTGTACCGCCCGATATCGAGCACTTTTGGTTTCACAATGTCCTTCTTTATTCATTAAACCCTCATGTTCAGCAATAAATAATCTTGGGTATTTTGCGTGCAGAGCCGTCCTTACACCCTTCCCATCACGCAGAGTAAGTATCCCCCAGATAGCAACCAAATCATTGTTACACCTCAGCATTCACCACTCACCCCCAAATCGTTCCTCCAACTTCGCCTTCATTCCTTCAACCAACGTTTCCGCCACACAAACCCTCTCCTTCAACGCACTCTCCGATTTCTCTAGCTCCTCAACACGGGTACTCAACTTCACAACAGTCGCCTGCAACACCTTCACTTCCCCCTCCACTCCCACCACCACCTTCTTCTTCTTCTTCAACAAATTCCACGAATACGAATGACACTCACTAACCAACTGACTCCTCACCCGCGCCTCCAGATCGGGATCCAGCACTGGCCATCTCGCCGCAGGAACAACCCCTTCCACATTCGGCATCCCAAACCTATCCCACTGTCCCACCGCAAGGTAGTGGCAGAAAGTCCCCGTTACAAACTCATTCTCCGGATGCTGGTGCCACATCTTGATACGCTGACCTTTGAACAACGGTGAGATTAGCGATCCGCCTAGAGTATGCAACGTCCAGACGTCGTATAATGCCCGCCGGAGAATGTCGAAGGAATACCGTTTCCAGCTGTCGACTTCGAATTGGGTGAAGTCGAGGGAGACTCGGGGGACGACTCGGGAACGAATTCCTTTGGCCGTGCGGTTTATGATACTGGCGAGGCGGAGGATGGAGTGTACGGTGGTGAGGGAAGGGGTTTTGAGGAATTGCGCTCGGAGATCGGACGGGACTATACATTTTGTGTTAGCCATATCCTCTGCGGGAGGGAGGCGATGTGGGTTATCAAGTTTTGAGACCACATTGCAGGGCCAACGTTTTCTCCCTCGCACCCCTCATATCTGGTACGACCTACCATCAACCGAACCTTGATACTCCCCCAAAATCTCCTTCTGCTGCTGAGCTAGAAACAAACTGACAGCCTTATCATAGAACGACATAGACACCCCATTGAGTATCGGATCTCGTGGAAGAATCCGGGTAGCAATCGACGCCTTGTTTGCGTTATATACCGCGGCAAGGAACTTGGAGCAGCATGCGAGAGAAACTGCTGAGTTGAGGGAATCGAGGGAGTCGAAGATTTTGGAAACGATCTCGGCGGGGAGGAAGCATAGTTCCATGGGCGTTGGGGAGGGTGCTGGCGGTGCGTTAGATTGGACGATTGTCTGGTCGGGGGGTGCCATGGTGGGAGGTGGAAAGTGACGTGTGAATTGCATGATAATCGCAGGTGTTACACGTGATGATACAAGTGAGGTTACTCTAGGAGTCAAAAGGTTGGAAAAAGAAGAGGTCCTACCCGGAGTCGAACCGGGATTACCGGAATCAGAATCCGATGTGCTAACCATTACACTATAGAACCTGGCATGGGATTTTGGCAACCATAACTTGCTTTAGCGAAGTGCAGGGAATTTAAAATCGCTGATGGGTTTCAGACGCGACAGGCTTCAATTTTTAAGGGTGAGGTAACTACAAGGAAAGCAAGTAGAAGCAGCCCACATCCATCCATCCCCGGAGGTAAACCCCCCCGCCGTAGTAAACGCAGAACATGAAAATGTATATGGTGTTCGCAAGAAGTATTCTGAAGCCCGAAGTACCCGTAGAGAACCAAATAAACACTGTCATACTCTAGTTAGAGTGAATACAGTATGAATAAAACAAAACAAAAACCAAATAAACACGCCGAACACAAAGAGCCCATTGCAACGGTATCCACAAAGCTATGAAATTTATGTGACAGAACTACCCATCCCATTGCTCGTCATCATCACTGTGGTACGTGTCAATGTGGTGTTGCTGCCTGTTCTTCTTGGTGAAATTTTTGGGGGCTTCGCGGCGCTTAGCGAGGTCCTGGGAATATTTTGTCCACTCATCGGTTTCCTGGGCAACAGTCTGGCCGTACATTATCTCCTGGCCCTTGGCAGGCTTTCCGTTTTGCACCTTGGGAGCCTTGGCCCAGCCTTTCTTGGTCTTCGAGGACCGGCCATAAGTGGAAGACGCAGTAGAAGAGGGGGCGGCGGAAAGCTCAGGAAGCGGCCCTCTAACATCTGCGGAGGTGAGCGTGCGGGTGGCTCCGGCCCCGGCTGATTGAACGGGTGCCCAATCGTTATCTCCATCTTCGGTTTCCAAAGGAGCGGGGCCACGGCGGTCCTTGCCCTTCCCCACACCTTTGGTTGTGTTGCTGGTCCTGTTTGGGTCGTCGAAGTCTTCAGGTTCCTTTTGCAGATCGTGAGTCTTTTTTGCTAAGAATGAGAATTGATGGTAGATAACAAACCGAATCCGAATTACTCTCGCTGTAATCGTCGCTGTCCGGAGGAGTGTCATCCGCCTCGTGAGCCAAATGATACTCAACACAAATCTGACACCTGGCTGTGGCAGGGTTCTTGCGTTGGGCCTTGGCAAATTTATCGAGACCCTTCCTTTTGTCGCAGATAACGCAGGTGAGCTCAGTGGTCTGCTGAGAAGTGCAGGTCATGCAGGTGGCCTTGGGGTCTTTTAAGGAGCGGCCGGCAGGAGCATAAGCTACAGATCTGCTTAGTGTCCATAACGAGTAACAAACAAAAATAGGACTCACGATTATGGATATTGTTAGAGACCTTCTGAAGTTGACGGTTTGCATACTGAGACTTGGGCTTGCTCTTCTTGCAGACGTGGCAAGTGATCGTGTTAGGGATCACATCGCTGTGATGGAATCAGACCCAAAACATCAAAAGGTGAGAGGAGTAACGATGGTAGGAATGTACCCGTTCGAAACGACAACATCCTTCTTGTTGCGCTGGTTGAACAAGTTTCTTCCGACGGGAGGATGAGGTGGTGGCATTTTGTCGGTGGATTGTCAATCACAGTAAGCTGAGGTCTGGAGTTGGTTAATTAATGATGATAGTAGTAGAGGGGTGCAGAAGAGAGGAGAGGAAGATTAGAAGAACGTGAGGGGAAGCTCCCCGCAAAACTGAGATATACATACGTTGCTTGATGCGGCATGCAGCTTGGCGGAGGTCACAAGCGCATTTCGATGGTCTACATGAAGTACGATGCCTAAACCAGCATAAAGATAGATAACCGGCCAGCCCTATCCGTCTACCCTGGACTGCCACATAAAACACTTCTAAAAGAGGTGTAATTTTGCTGAGTGAACGGGATTCTACACCGCGAAAAAAGAAAGTGTCCAAGACTAAGTGAACGGGAGAGTCGAAATTTTGGGATACTTAGAATATGAACTTGACGGACTTATCATATATATAGGACGCATGCATGTAACGACGAGAACTCCAACCAACCTATACTGCTGACGAAGTTTTCCAACTGTAGAATAAAACTCCAGTTCCGACAATCTCATACAGCAAAAACGGGTGGTCGGGGTATGTTATGATATGTTGTGATCGGAATGTGTGTCAACGACTTCGTTTTTACCTTCTAAACAAGTGCATCGATGCGGTTTCATACATAGAGCGAATTAGGGATAGATTCATGGAAGCGTTACGATAGGTTTACAATTTTACATTGGTTTTCATTATATTTATACCCCATCAAAGACTTCTAAAATTGAAAACGTGGATACTTTGTACGGCATATTAAAGGGTACGGATGACGAGGGTCAAGTGAAACTCATAGACTTTCATATCTCACTGATGTTGCCCAATGTATATAGGTGTAATTTAAGGCCATCCAAATTGGGGATTTATACGCAGCAAATCCGGCCGATCAAGACGATCCATGACGTTTGTCACAGGTTAGACGCTTATATCGGATCTAACACACCGAGAGTAAGCCGAATGGCTTTTCTCGTGCCAAACTTTGGCAAATTTTGTGCGACGGAATGATCGAAGCACGGGAGAGTGTCAAACGCAGATGTGACGGATAGGCTCTGGAGATTGGAGTTGTCAGGCTTACTATGATTGGCTGTAGAGCAGACGAGAGAGAGCTAGATACCAAGACATCAGATTACATAGCGGTTGGTCACGTGCTTGTAGAGAGTCTTAGACTCCAATAATAGTAGACCTTTTTCATCTCTCACACTCACATATGACAGAGGTTGGGCATGAGAAAATCGTGATTGTGACACACATAGTTACCTGCTTCGCATCATCGGCCAGGCTGATAACACCCGACTCCGGAGTCGGAGACTCGTATTCCGCATAATCCCATCTCACACGCACCCTCTTCAACCTCCTCATCGCCATAAATCATAACAGTCCTGCCAAACCTCAGGGCGGAATAATTAGCAGATCAGACCCATGCATATGCTACCAATATCAAAGGCATCATTAAAAGGAAGCGGTGGATAACGTATCTTTGACATTGTCACCCAGATTATGGATGTTCAGAATGGTATATTACCCACAAAATGGCACTATTATGAGTTGCTGGTTGGGAGGATTAGGAGAGCACAGAATCAAACACATAAATTTCTTTCCATTTTTTGTAATCTCTGTCAACTGTCCCTACCACAACCAGAATGAACTTTCCCCATATTACTATAGTTCACAACATGCTGACAGATGTTCCAGGATTTTTCTTCTCTATCCTTCTAGCTCTTTAGTACTTAGTATCAATCAATCCTCAGCGGTGGGAACGGTTTACTTCTACACTTCAGCCTCAGCCTTTTTAGCGCTTAAATCCTGAGCTACCGACCTTAACCGGCGGGTATTTATCAGTGTCTGAAGCGCGCTCCCCCCCATTAGACCCGTGGCTCGTTCTACAGCTACCCACTCCTCGTATTGAAAACACAAGACCAGAATTTTGCCAAACCCTTCCTGTGTAGTTCGTCTTTGGTGGTGACCGGGAATAGTATTCAGCCTTTACCGGAGCGCAGAATCCTTACCAAGGAACGTAAATACAGTAGAACCGCTTGCGTAGTTCCCATATGCTTTCGGTAAACATGATTCCAACGTCGAACAGCGTATACAGCATTGAGTTCTTACAATCTCTAAGCCATAAAAGTCGGTAATGTCACCTCGAGTACATTAAAAGAGGTGCCCTTCACCCAATTCGTTACTTGAATTGAGTTAGTAGACTAGCGAGATCTCAGGTAAACAGGAATTAGAGTATCGAAGGAATTCTGATTGAAAATGCACTGTAGAACCGCTTCTGAGTGCATCAAGTTGTGTAGTAACTCTTGCATTTAATCAGGAATCAGGACGGAGCTTCTTGTCAGTTGCTGTAAAATAGGCAAAATTTACCTAGACATTTTTAAAACTCGTCTTTGAGATTTATTCAGCCAGTGCTTCCTCCATCAACTATGTTCATGCGAAACTTTCCTTAGAAGATCTTGGAGAAAGTTCTATACTGACATGGCGATGTAACGCGCAGCTCTTCCAATCATGCACTCGAAATCGACAATGTCTTCGTTACGGAGAGCAAATCCGTCGTCACTCCAGCCTAGTTAAGTCTTTGCATCAAGGCTAGTGAGGAAATCAACTGGGGATTGAATGACTGAACGAATCTTGGGAGTTATATTACCAACAGCTGTTTTCCAATGGCCTTCACTGGAGTCCTTTATTTCATATTTCATTATCCTGGAGTTATCATTGAAAATGTGAAGGTGCAAAACGTTGCCTAGATGATAGTGTTCCCAACAGGCCAGACCAGAAAGATAACGGCCAGGCTCTGTGCAGCGTAGGCTTTTGAGATGATGGCTCGATTTACGTGGGCAAAGGGCGATTGTCAAGAACATAGCCTGGGCTTGCCTAACCTGTAAGCGATCAAAAGGCCTAGTGGCCGTATCCAAAAACCATCCGTTACAATATTTCTCCTAGATGAGACGTAGTGAAACCTGAGAGGCTTCAAGATAGCACGGCCGCCCCGGACATCTCATCTTGCCTCAACATTATACCGTAGTCCTCGGATTTTTTACTTTGGTAGCGTAGGGACTTTCTTGTTATGGAACGTTGGCATTGTGGGACACTAGGGTTGCTCAGCCTGTGCCGATGACAGAACTGATGGTGCCCTTTTCTTGATATGTGTCTGCCGTTACGGTGGCCTGCAAGGTGACCTGTTCAGAGAGCGATGTTTTATACTGTAATCACCTCGTATAACTCGGTTGATTGTGCAAAATAAATCGCTCACCAATCATCTGGAACGATAAGTGATTGTGGTAATCTCTTGTAGCGAAGGGTGAGAAATGCTGGTCCAGACCGATGGAAGTTGAGCTTTCGCGGCCGTCGTTGCTGATGTCATCATCGACGTTGCCGGTGTCAATGTGTGGCTTCAGCTACGTACCAACTCAGTGTCTATTCGAGGATTGGTCACACACGACGATGCACTCCATCTCGATGAGCAGCATGAGAATCATGCCGAACTAGAACACTTGAAACCAGTGAAACAAAGCGGTCAGTTCGGTCAGACATGAGGGTTGACCGGGCCGATCTGTGCCAAAGACGGCTTCACATATGGCCATCTGACCGGTCTGTGAGCTGACAGATATCTATCCACTAGTATCTAGCCGATCTACAGATATTCACAGGTCGCGAATGATTTTCGGTGAGTACAATTGCACGGCTAGGCAGAGTTGCGATCTCATGACTTTTAGACTGCGAACCTTGTGGTGGGATAGGTATACTACTTTAAATACGGGTTTTATTGCACTAGTAGTAAGCTTTAGCGTTAGATATCTATCATATTATGGATATCTTCCATAAGCGCCAGATATCCCCAGAGACCATGGATATTTTCCTTGGCATAGATATCTGCAGGGCTCTATAGATATTGTAGATATCAGACACATTGAGCCGGGCCGGTCTAGGCGAATGGCGGCTTTAGAAATCCTGACCGCATCTGACCGATCTGTCAATCTGTAGATTCCCGGGCGGTCGATCTGACCGCTTCGGAACACTGCTAGAAACGTCAGCATGGCCGGTGGGAAATCCCAAGTGGAGAACACAACTGACGTCAACCCGCATCGGCGGTGCCTCCATGCTAGCTCCAAACCCGGCATGAGCGTCGTCGTGGAGACGAGAGGGATATTGGCTCGTCGTTGTTGTCGGTTGCACATCGGTAGGGAGCTGGTGAGTAGAAGTTGGAAATCCGATCGCTTACCGTACTGCG